>CM017564.1:9024978-9335895 GCA_007844125.1 Sinonovacula constricta
ATAGATATAATATGACGCTGTAGAGACTCAGAAGCCATAGATATAATCCATATGGTGGGTCAAGAATTTAAATGTGATAACAAGGACTGCATCGGCTGTTTGCAAAAAGAATATTAATTCGTGTACCAAGTGTGTAAAACGTGTCTGGAAACTTTCTACAAACAGGGCACAACCCGCGTTCATATTTTTTTAAAAACACACATCAAGACCGCCGTTTAGTACAGCGAGACCGATTGTTGTAAAAACTAATAACATAATCCAATATTAAGCATCCCATAAACATTATTATTTTTACTGCCTTACAATTTAATATTGTTGCTTAACGTCATCCCGTGAAAGTAGATCGTCATTATATGAGAAAAAGTGATTTTGGGTGTATGAGAGAAAAAGCCTACTCCTAGTTTACGATCGTAAATAATGTATTACGGGTGAAGAGATTTTCTTTAGTAGCATAAATTATTAAGAATGTATGAGAAAATCTCAGATTAGCTTTTAATCAATTTCACTGTGCGTTTGCTTTAGATCTTTATAATCGTTCGTTACACTATATATATATATATTTATAGAATACTAAATGTAGAGAAAAAAATCAGATTAACTGTTAGCATTAATGTTGGAATACATTTAGGTGGCACTAATAACTTTTTGTTTATTCTTTCCAGATTTTTTTTATTTTATTTCTGTAGACATAGTAGAAGCATATTTAATTCACAAAATACCGTCTGACCTATGAGTTAAGAATTTGAAGAAAATGTTTAACATATAAATAGTTCAAGTCAATGGTAAAGTTATTAAATGAGTGTCAATTTATACTGTTCTTGTTATTAATAGTATATAGTATATACACTGTCTGGATTGTGTGCAGATTTCAAAATGATAAATTAGTCGTATATATATATTTTGATCATAAGTATGCTTTATGTGTGAAAAGTAGATACTAACCATTTCTTCATAATAGGGTGTGTAATTTCTTCTGAACATATTTTGTTCAAAATATTTTAGCACAGCTGTTATTAGCTTCATATAAATATATCTAGTTTATTCTGTAAATCATCATTTTGGCTGATAATAATTCTTTCAAATTTTGTCATATTGTTTCCAATAGAAACCAGGTATAAAGAGGTTCTGAAAATCATTGTACATAAGGCATAGTAATTCATGTTCTAAAATATGGCAAAACCTACATTTTTTATATTATTGGTATGCTACTGGTCATAATCCATTTTTATGATTCGGTAGCTTAACTATGTGATGATACTCTAAGACTTGTAAATGCAGTTTGGAATAATTTATTTTTTATTGCGTCAATGTATGTTTTAAATTCAAATTCAGAGAATATTTTATATGATATGGCTCGTTTTGAACTTTGCAACTCACCACTTCAAATCTGTATACAACATTGCCTGATCTTTAATTAATCAAATTTAGCAAAAATACATATTGTACTTTTTTACACCTTGCTATACCCATACATAAGGAAATGCTAAGTTTTCCAACAGTTTTCTTATTTCGATTGCTCATATTAATTCCATGATCAAAGAATGTTTAGATTGACATTCTTTTAAAAATGGTTGTAAGGAAAAGAATGCATTAAAGGTGGAATCCGACAGTTTGGTCTTTTTTTCTGAAATAACCAAATACATTATTGGTACCTGAAAAGGTCTTGTAAAATTCTGCCCATTGTTGCCATAGGTCTGTGTGAATAGTCAAGGATAAATCCGCACTCGTCATTGTAAACAAGTGTTTCCTATCCGGGCAACGCTGCAGAGAAAGCTTTTTTTAAAAATTAGAAAACCACGTGACTACATACTTTTAAATAGTCATCCGGGTAATCCGCTTTGACGTCGATATCTATCTTTAGCAGAGACCACTATCACGTTGTTTTTTTTTAAAGTTGGAAAGACTGAATATTTAGAGTATTCTTTTCGTGATTAGGACAGTCTATCAATAAAGTTGTTGGTGTTCAAAATATTTTTATAACGACTGAAGTATTGGTTTATGCAAAAAGTATGATTAAATTTCCCATAGCAGTGGCTAGATATTGGTACGTGTCTTTAATATAGACAAACTGTAGGCTCCACCTTTAAAATGAAATTAATCTTTTTCATTTCTTATTATATGTTAAATATTCAACTGTCTATTATCAATTGACATTTGATTTGTGTGGAGCCGCAATATTTTCAGTACATTACAATTTTTTACTAATATATTGAACTTTTTTAAGTTAATGAAGAAACTAATAACGATAAAGTGTTCATCATCGACCAAGTACTTATTGCTAAGCATTATCAAGAATAAATAATGTACTGCACTGTACATTATGCATTTTCTGTAATGACAACGTGCACCATGCCTAAGCAGGCTAGTTTTTTTTTTTGGCGGGGGGGGGGGGGATGCAACAAAACAATCCATTGACAACACACATGTATATGCTGTATATCTTTTATTCTCATTTGTCTATGTTTTTCTATCTCATACGTAATAACTTAAAGCAACCCTTATCGTACGAATCGCTCAAAGGAAGTCATAAGTTACACTTTACATAGTATAAAGATTGGTTTCCTCATGCATTTATAAAAAAAATCAGGTAGGTCTAAAAAGTTCGCCATAATAGTGGGAGTTTACAATGCCAGAAAATAATGTAATTGGGGGGTGGAGGGTGGGGGGGGGGTGAGGGGGGGAGGGGGGCATGAATAGCACTTTTTGACATGTTTATGTAAACCTAGGTGTATGAGGACAAAAAGTTGCTTTACAAAATACATTGATAGTTATAATATGTTGTATTGCCTAAGTTTAAAAGCCAATCATGATTTGACACTCTTCTACCGTTTTATAAATTAGAAAGACGATTAGACAACCAAATTATAATGTAGAAATTTGGCAAGCATATGTTACGGTCTATATGTCATATATATGTAAAGGCTTTACATCTAGGTTTTATCAGGTTACGAATTTTAAGTGGTTTGGTATGTTCCAAGAGTGTGATAATTCACCTGCCTTTGAACCGTGGACGCTCAAATTATCCTGCTGCCACTTTATGTCTCTTACGACTTATTACAGATAATAGACGCGAACAATTAAAGGCTTGCTCCATTGACCGTTTGATATCATCTGAGCTTATGCATATAAAGAAATATTGTGATTACCCGTATCCGGCGTCACCTGTCCGTCAACATACGTTTAACGACGTCTCTTCTCAATCATTGAACTAAATTCACTCAAACTTGCAGGGGACAAATAAATTGTTGTTTACATCAAAAAGAAGTATTTGCTATAATAATAATTATGATAACTGTCACCAAGTTCAATTGTTGTTGTATTTGTTTTGTTTTTTGTTTTTTTTATTTTAAATTTCACTGGACAATTTACATTGAAATATTATTAACACGCCCTTATACTGTTTTAACTGGACTAGACCATTCCAGTTTAGAACAATAGATCTTATTTAGGAATACCTAAATCTCTCTCGTGAACTTTTATTCTCCATTTAACCCTTCTTTGTTCATAGGTCAAACACTTTTGTGTGTGTCTAAGTTTGAGAAATGGTAAGCTCAATTACGATTGTCGACGACACCCTTGCTTTCTCTCTTATTGAAAAGTTCGCGCATCGTTTGCTTTAAATCTCCAACAAAAAATAAGATGAAAAATTATGAATGCTATTTACTGTCATGAATCCCATATATAAAGTGTATCCACAGTTATTATCGACCTCATAAGAAAATCTGACACGGTCCTTTGAGCATAGGTACATATATTAACGTTTCAAAGGACGCAGATCAATGGTAGCCACGTACCAGCCAAATGAAAAAGGTAAAGAAAATTATTGACGAGAAATTTAATGCAATAGAACAAATCTAACAGGTATCGCTTTTGAACGGTCAGTCGACAAAAAGACACACTGGGCTGCTTGAACATGTTTAATAGAGAACTAGCCTCGCACTTCCTGTTCGGTTTCTCAAGTGCAATTAGCGAAACTAAAATTGATCTACTTTAAACAAAACAATCCTTATGATGACGTATTCATGGACTTAAATTATGACGTAATTATGAAGAGAGTATTGATCCAATTAAAAATGTCCATATTGTATATGGGTGGGTAAAAGGTAATTTTGCCATTAGAGATACACAGAACTCTTTATTGTAATCGGAAAACAAAAGCTTGTTTGAATTGACGGACAACAGGACCAGAGAAGAAGTGTAAATGGTTGTAGCATCATGTTCATGTAAGGATGTTATTGAAGTACACAAGGCAAATGTACGTGTACGGGGAAATGTTAATGTTGTACCTTGATGACTTAGAACTCTGTGAACATCCAAGCATACATCCCCAGCTTGCAAACTGGTATTTCCTATCCAATCCACGCTGCAGAGATTGCTATTTTTAAACTAAGAAAGGGACACTATCTATTTTTAGCAGGAATCACTATCGCGCTTTTTATGGTGTTGGAACGAATAATTATTAAGAGTGATTTTTCGTGATAAGTAGTGTCTAACAAAATAGTTAGTGTTCTGAATCGTCCTTATTTAGATTTAAGTATTAGTTAACGTAGAAATTATACCCCTCAAAGCAGATGAAAACTAATCAGTACATATATTATAATAAACTATACATTTTGTAACAGCCATATTTATTAAATTATAAATCTTTAGTTACATAGATAGTTATATCTATGTAAGATATAAGATTGCACAGTAGGTACAACTTCTGTTCTTTGTTTTAATGTATTATTTACTTTTCCAATTGTGGTTAAATCCTCGGCTAGCTGTATTAAAACACTGTTTTACTTAAAACAAATCTCTCATTTGTAACTTTTATGTTGTTATTGTTTTGTCCCCTATACACATTTGATTGATCTTTATATTACGAATGTTTTTATTCGTCAACAATTTTCTTTTATCAGTTCTACTTTGAGATGGTGATGCTTGCTGTTAGTTTTCATTTTGATGTGGTATTTTATTTACACTGTGATAAAACCTACAGGAATTTCGCGGTTGGAGCGTTCAACAAACAGGTTTCATATCTCCAGTCGTGCCCTGTATAGGTGAGACAACTTGAGCAGTCTCCATACCCTTAACGTGAGATTGTACAGTAGGTATAACGTCGGGATTTTTAGTACATTTCTTATATATAATAAATATGCCAACTGCGAATAAATCCTCGGCTTTTCATGAACTGTTTTTTAAACTTATTAGCTCTTAACAATGCTACATTTTATTTTGTTGGTAGGTTGTTTTCTAAAGTTCGATGTTTTCTTTCGTTTTTCTTTTATATTTCACTTTTGACACTTGGCATATGATGTCAGGGCATTATATTCCATATTGAAATTGATCTTATTATATATCAGTGCTTGGGCTGTTTTTGTTCTTATAATATATCAGCGCTTGGACTGTTTTATTTGTTCTTATAATATATCACACTTGGGCTGTTTTATTTTAAACTACACTCTCGTTTGGAATTTTTTTTTTACGTTGCCGAGGCTTTTATCTACTGTACATACTGTACATTTGTTTATATTTTATTCTATTACTAGTTATTATGTATGTATAAGTTCATTCCATCTTTTTTAACTCCCGATGCAGGTGCTTACTGTTAGTTGTTTCACTTTGACTGGATATTGTTATTTACACTGTTTGTTTTCTAAAAAAAAACTTCAGGAAGTGCGAGGTTGGAGCGCTCCACAAACCTGGTTTAAGCACCCCAGTCGACCATTTTGCCGATTGACCGTTCAAAGGCGGTAACTGATGTTTTTTCTTTATGTGTGTTATGTCTCGTCTCTGTGTTTTTTGTCACATTTACATTTACCTTGTTTGCTTTTGTCTACTGGTAGATAAAATTTAAATATCTGTGATAATTTTGATAGGACCTTTTCTTATTTACCTATCAAACATCGCTGTCGATCCTTATGCCGACTAACCGTTCCAATACAGTAATAATTGGCTATTCTTTTTGTGTATAATATCTCGCCTCTTTGCTTATATCACTTTAATATTTTCTCTGTGCACCTTTGTCAAGAAATTGTCCAAATTTCAATATCTGTGTTAATTCTTATACTTACTGGACCCTTTCTTATTTTTCTGTAATGTATACGTTTTATTGCTCGTCTTACATTGTGTAACTTCAATATTAAACTTCATAGCAGACTAAACACTGATAATTTCCGAAGCTTCCGAAAGTTAAACGAGATATTAAACAGAGACCGTTATTACAACGTCCTGTTACGTGTTTACCTATCAGACTCCACGCACACAATTTCGTAACTGGAATGCCTTAATATTAGCAATGTAAAAAATAACAAGCAGTAGTACATTTTGTTGTTATTATTATAGTTAACATTAAGTGTACTAAATGGATAGTCAAATTTTAATGCTGATTTTGCTGAGAGTTAATGTTATAAAGCTAAGTATGAAAACATTCATTCGCCAACTCTCCGCGAAAAAAGTAAGGTATATCTAGCATCCGGTTCAAGCTAATCTGTGTAAATGCAAGAAATTACAGCTGAACAGTGCACTTGTGACAATTCTTTACAGGTAAATGCAATAAAAATATTTTTACCCTCAAATTTATATTTTCATAACAAACATTGCAGTATGACGATCGGGAGCTATAAATATCTTGTGTATCTTGATGGCCGCCTTGTCACAGAGTGTCTTGACCTGGTCCACAGTGTACTTGTAGCTGTTGGAATCACTCTTACTTAGTTTCACCCTCTCACCACGGGAAAATCTCAGTACCACGTTGGTGTTAGCTGCAACAGAAATTTATATATATATTATGAGAAGAGGTATAGTCTGTTGTTTAAGAATATGGAATGGAAAATTTATCGCTACTTAGTAGACACCTTTGCGTTGAAAAATTACACAAACCATACTGTTATCGACTTCGTCTTGAAATATTATCAAAATATTGCTCTTAAGTTCTGTTTCTTAAGTGTCAGTGGTCATCAAGGTTAAAACAAACGGTAGTTGAAGTGTGTGATACAAAGTGGTTACTAAAACAGACAAAGCTTTAAACAAATGTAGAATTGGTGGACGAATGTTACTGTATCTACATTTATTTCCCCTTTTCCAGGCGAGTTACCTTAATAAAGAAGCCAGTATAAACTAGTGTATGATTTATAAAAAATATTGAAATGCTGACTGTATTTCGACTTACGGATTGTGTGCATCTGGTCAATCTTTGAAATGGCAGTATTGACCATTTGACTTGGGCGATTACTTCCAATGTTCCGTGTGAATGTTACGTCAATGTCGAAAGTAGACGGGTCGATTGTAGTTCCGAATTCTTTGTTAAATCTTGTGAACAGATTACGGTACATATCGGTGAATCCAGATTTAAGATCACCGCCTAAGTATGCTTTCATTATGGCGTCCGCATCAGTGGTGATGTCCACGGTCATCACGAATATGTCCTTGTCTAAACAAGATATAGAGGATTGTTACCAGATTTATGCGTGAAATGTTTACAAATATGGTATTACATTTTGTTTACTTTTTGTTTTTTCATCTAGTTAGAGGTTGTGACCCCCCAAGCCAGTTTGCGACACAAGCGTACGAAAATGACGCTGTTTAGTAGCTGTCCTTAATGTGCAAAGTAAATAATCTTCCGAAGTACCTAACTTCATTTTTTATTTAGTTTTCATATAAAAAATAGAAATAAGCAATGAAATCATTACTATAATAAAAATTAACAAAACATATTAACTATTAAAAATGAAGTCCCCCTCAGCGGACAAAGTTTTGTTCAAAAATTAAGGTTTTAGTACTAGCGTTGACCAACAAACTACCTATACATTTAGTTTAACTTTAGTTAAAGAGCCAACAATAAATACAGAAATCGTAGTAAGTAGTGTAAGCCTGTTGACCGAGATATTGTAATAGTTTTGCTAATATTGATAACTTACGATAGGACTTATATATCTATACTTAATTTTTGGAAGGCGATATATCATTACATTTGATTGTTTAAATTTATCGGCTGTATTTGTGCTAAAACTTTTAGTTTTACCAACCGGTCATAGCACTGACGACGTTCCTCAGAAACGAAGTCTGTTCATCATAAGGAATGTTTTGAATGGATCCACCAAGCATCGCCATTATCTTTCGGTTTTTGCAATTGTTGCTAGACGGATAAAAAAGTAAAAAATATCTGAAAATGAGAAACTAAAGCAGGATATCGGAATAAATTGTAACGTAGCAGTTAACAAATCAAAGGAATAAAGACTTGAATTTTCAATAATGTATGAGTTGTTAATCTTCATGTCAAATCGGTTACATGAAATGATTATAGCATAATAACATTAAAATGATATTTATACATACACGCTGGTTTCTGTTGAAAATACAATGATGTCTGTGCGCTTATTGGTAGTAAAGACAAGCATATCTCCGAGGTTTGGCGAGAACACCGTCAAACACAAATCAGTGTCGATCATTTCAGTGTTGTCATGTTATACTTATAATTTGAAATTTTGTCAAAATAAACTGCTGATCGTTTATGTTAAATATTTTGATGATACCATATCGTAGGCAATAGATTTATTTTCTGTCATTTTTATATTGCTGTCCCATGTCGAACCTACCGGACGGCATCCAAGCCCACACTATAATCACCCGGGAAAGGCATCACGGTCAAACGGTGACCGTATTCGGCGGCAATCACTTTGCTCTCTTTCTGCAGCATATCTGTAAAGAATAACGGAATACAGCAATATGATAATGTCAGGAAATGAGAGCATGGAGCGGTCCACAAACCAGATGAAAGCACCTCAGTCGTGAGTTTTCCCGATAAAGTGTGCCTTGGAAGTAACTAGTTTTATCCGTGTATGTGTCTGCGTGTTTTCCTCTTTGTGTGTGTGTGTGCGTATGTGTGTGTGCGTGTGTTTGTGTGTGTGTGTGTGTTAGCGTGTCCGTGTGTCTATGTCTGTGTGCGTGTTCCCAAGCGCGCGCATGCGTGTTTGTGTGTGCGTGTGTTTGTGAGTGTGTGCGTAATATATCGTCTCAGGTTTGTTATAACTACAAATTGACTTCGTCCACTTTGTGTTTGGGTGAGAGAGGTTTTTTTACTGTAATTAGAAAAGTATAAGATTGTGCAAGAAATTACTTGAATAATAGATGAAACACAAAAAGAGAAGCTAAGAGTTATAAAATTGTTCTTAAAAAAAGACGAAATATATTCTATGTAAATAGTACACTATCTAAAAGCTAGAATGGTCCATTTGCGATGCACAAACTGCACACTTCACCTAAATAATGAGCTGGTATCAGTGTAGTGTGTTGTCATATTTGTTATACTTTATAATGAGATAAAATTCAGCTTGTTTCTCATATGTAAGCTCAGTAGAAATTCGAAACAAAACCTTAAAATGTAACTTTAAGTATTTACAAAACAGTGTTTACAGAAAAAATGGCATTAAGGCAAAAACATATTTTTAAAATGTACCGGTGGAAATATCGATCGGATACAAGTTGAGAGAGTCTTGTTTCTGGAGAAGACAATCAATCAGCAGGCGAGTATTCTTCATGTAGCCACTTCCGAGGTCTACAACGTCACATGGTTGTTCGATACACGACACCATGTCCTGAAACGGTAGGCAAATATAACCGCATTATACAACAAAAAGGCAAAGATGCGAACTCTCGAAGGTCGTTGTCGGGCGATAATACAAACCGTCCCAACAACAGAAAAAAACATCGATTGTACGCAATTCACTGAAGCGTGAAATTGTCCAGTCATTAGTATGGTTTAGTTCGTTGAACTAAATACCAATCTCCTGATCGTAAGTCACATTCATAAATACATAAACATCAGTATGGATGGCTTGCGATATTATACAGATTTTCTTAATTTGAAAATAAGTTATTGCGCGGAAAAATGTACCAGCTCAGACTCTTTGACTGATGAACAGGTATGTGTAAATAATTGAAGCCATTTATTGACTTTAAATGCAATTCGAATATATTTAGTCCTATTACCACGAATGATACACTAATACAATTCAAAACTAGTAATAACTATAAACACACGTTTTCTGATGTTTGCCCACAATTCCTGGCCAAAACTCAACCAGCCTGCATACATTGTGGTCAGAAATAATATTGAAATAATGGCATCCATGTCACTTGTTATATAACTTAAGGTAGATATGTTGAGTGTTTTGATTGATTAATCAATGATCAATCTAGCTTTGAACTGTCATCAGGTTTCTCTGTTTTAGATGAAAATATTCAAACGTGAAATAAGAAATGTTATACTTACGTTTACACGGGTTGTCAAATTCGATGTCTCAGAGCGGTTGCAATAGTAAAACTGGTTCTCGAGTTTGTTCTTCTCATACAAGCGAGATCCTTCTTGGTCATATTGGTACCATTGCGGGAAGACCTTGGGACAAGCCTGAAGACCTCGCAGAATTTCCTCGCCCATTCTTGAATAGAAAATTGAATTTTCTGCCTTGGACTTTCTTAAAGAAGCCATTATTCTGTGTAAATCGTTACTGTATATGTAGTACTAATCGTATGTAAATGTTGCACGATTCATAATACCCGACTCGTGTAAAAACACCACCCTAGGCGTTTATGTCAGTGAAATACGTTCAGTAAAAACACGGTTCAAATATTTCAAATATTAAAATATGTACAAGACGATGACATTTATGTATTACTTTAATTCCAGTTACTTAAATAGACCAACCCGACTTATTGATGACTTGTTTCGGTCAGTCGGTAAAACTACTAACTAGGGTGCGCAAACAGGTCACTATACAGAGCCCAATTATCACTCTTTCTTTAGAGCTGTCTACAAAAAATTGGACCCAAAGGATTAAGGATGCTAACATTAAGCACCAGTAATAAATAAACAAACAACATAACATTATATTCAATGAAATGTATAAAATATTTACACGAGAATATTTCCATGGCAACATTATAGTCAAAGCATGAACCAGTTTGCCATAATATTGGTTTTATTGCTCCTTTTCTTAATAGCTTACGATTATGGAGCTACACAATACTGTTGTACATGTTTAATTTTAATTGACCCTATTATGTATGTGCTAAATGGTGTTTATAAATTGTTGTGTTGTAATTTGGGATTCAACACAACCCATCCTTTGATGAACTGTTATGAACTAATTATTAATTAAGTATAATGACTCCAGTACAACAAGACTTAAACCCCGATATGTATGTATCTTTTCTACATAAAATATTTAAGCATATCTAGATTTCTTTTCAAAACAATTTTTAATCAATACTTACTCGATTTGCAGTGTAATCCCTTTTTCTTATTACAATATCTAGTATTAGCCATGTAATTTTTCAGGTCACTTATGTTATTTGGACTAGACACTAAGAGCTATGTACTAAAATATTACCTGTTATCCTTGACTGGCTGTCACCAAATAGTGACAGAAAATGAAGCAAGACTGACCTTTACACGTGTTAGAATTGCATACTACGTAGCTGCTCATGTGGAACAGCAAGATAAAATGGCTGGGTCGTAGTTTTAGGTGACTTCTCTTCTCGCCATTTATTGCCAATTAAAACAAAATATATAGGCCATTATTTATTATAGTGAAATGTGCATCTTTTCTGCAGATGTTCCTTTTTACAGTTAAAAAAACTTGCGTCGCTTTTAAATTTCTCGATACTGGGAGACGTTAAACAAAACTATTATGTTTTACAAAGTTCTAGATAAATACGCACACAAAAAAGCGTTGTTGGTAACAGTCACTTAATAACTTTTTTTTGCTTTAGGATTCGTTTTCTGTATCTGTGTTATATTAAAAAATTAATTATCTCAAATGATTTAATAAACATAATGCACATACTTTGTGTGTTGTATGTGTGTGAGTGTGTGTGTGTGTGTGTGTGTGTGTGTGTGTGTGTGTGTGTGTGTGTGTGAGTGAGAGAAAGAGATAGAGAGAGAGAGAAAGAGGTTGAAGTATTTGTCAACATTGACTTGCCATAAGTTTTTGAATGAAAGGTATTTTTGTGTTCTAAATTGAGCACATTTTACTATATATACCGTTTGGTGGGTACAAATTTTAGGTGTGATCTCAAGGAATGCATCTGATTTTAACAACACAAATATAAATTTGTGTACCACGTGTATAATACGTGTCTGGAAACAGTTAACAAGCCGGGCACATTCCGCGTTCAAATATAAAAAGAATCTAGTCCGCTGTTCAGTAAAGCGAGACCGATTGTTGTCAAAACGAATAATATAATCCAATTTTCAGCAGACCATGAACATTATCATTTTCATTGCCCTACACCTTAATGTTGCTAAACGTCAACCAGTGGAAGTAGATTGTAGTGTTATTTGAAAAAAAGTTGTCCCGGTTGTAAGACAGAAAACCTATGCCGAGATTACGATCGTAAATAATGTGTTATTGGCCAATGGAGAGAAATGTTTCAGTAACAAAAAATATGAAGAATGAATGAGAAACTTCCAGGTGAGTTTTTAAACAATTTCATCGTGCGATTGCTTTAGATCCTAGTTTTAAACGTTCGTTACACATCAATGAGTTTATTGAATACTAAATGAAGGAAACGGAGAAATAATTAGAATTTATATCTGCTCACAAAAAATAGATTGCGAAACAAACAAACAGACATAGTAATATAACAATTTCTCAGAAGACGACCGTAAACTTAAAACGGTCCCTAAACGTTGGAATATATTCAGGTGGCACAAATAACTTTTTGTTCCTTCTTCCCAGAAAAAATAATTTGGTTGTCTATTTTATTTTTTGTAAAATGTTTCGTTAACACATAGTAAAAGCATAGTTAATTCAATACAAAATACCGTCTGACCTATGAGTTAAGAAAAAAATGTTAATGATATAAATAGGTCAAGTCAATGACAAAATTATCAAGGTGTATCGACCAATACTGTTCTTGTTATTAATAATATATAGCATATACACTGTCAAGAAGATTGCAAAACATTAAATGACTCATATATATTGTTTAACTTATTCACCTTTCAAATAGGTGTAGGAAATCAATAACCAATATTTACCGAGGTCTATACATGTAATAATTGTTATACCGGTGTTTATTTAAACAAGTTTTCGTCAGAACTGTCAGGTCCTACCTCTAACACGTCTTAAAGAATGAAAATAATTCAGATGCGGGAGTCCCCGGTTCAAAACAAGCTCAGCCGTTTTAAATATTAGGGCATTGGTCCAGGGATTGATCAGGGGTGGATGTTGGGTGTGGAGGTGCCACCAGCAAGATGGAAGAGTAGAAGTGTGGAAACATATTCATGAAATTTTAAACAATTCTAAACATTTAAAATGATTTGTGTCTGTTGACTGCTTAGGTCGGTGTTAGGATTCTTTACTATGTATATATCTGGAACTAACTGCAACGATGGCCAGTTGCCATCATAATGAGACTGGGTGTGTTGGAATACCTGATGTTGTCGGCAAGATATACACAGTTCAAGCAATACTGTATTTGATTCAAATAAACATTGTTTCCAGATAACTGAAATGATAATGGAAGGATAATGCGTAATACACACACTACCAAATATCCCTGGATATATTCCACAATACCTTAAGCCCTGACGATAACTTCCTCTTTTAAATATCAAAATGTGTATTGCCGGACGTTTTTCATGTTATAATCGTGCTTTTACTATGTCAACATATGTTTACTGTTATGGATACTTCGTTATATTTACCAGGATACACTTCGGGCTGTGTTATATTCTGCAGGATACACTGCGGGCTGCGTTATATTAACCAGAATACACTGCGAGCTGCGTAATATTAACAAGGATACACTTCGGGCTGCGTTATATTTCTAAGATACACGTCGGGGTGCGTAATATTCACAAGGATACACATTGGTCTGCATTATGTTAAAAGGATACACAAATATAGCTACAGTATCGTAAACAAAAATTTCGTTTATTTATAGCGAGCTATATAGATTAACTATGATACATAGAAGATGTTTGCAGTGACTAAATATTTGCCGAAAGTCATGAGAACTGAAGATAATAAAACACCAATATTGTTTAAAGCCATGATAACTGAGTTACAATACTACGCATCTATACGCTTTTGGGCAATCAAAATAAGATAACTGTTTGAAAACTTAGGTTTTAATAATGTATGAGTATAGCAAGATGAAGAAAATTAGAATATATTTTTTAAAATTTGATTAAACAAAGATCAGGCTATGTTGTATACAAATATGGAGTGGTGAGTTACAACGAGTAATATCATATTAAATATTCTCTGAATTTGAATTTAAAACCTACATTGATGCAATAAAAATTAAAATGTTCCGAACTGCACTTACATGTATTTGAGTGTCATCACATAGTTTAGCTTTCGAATCATGAAGATGAGTAAATACCATTAGTAGACCAATGAAATATAGAAAATGTATGTTTTGTCATGTTCTAGAAGATGATACCCACTATGTTATGTAATACCTTATGTACGATAATCTTCAGAATCTCTTTATTCCAGGTTTCATTTTCTATTTCAAAATTTCTATTTACATATTTACATCGTGAAACATTTTCTTCATTAAAAACCAAATCCTATTATGTTTAAAAATTGTATAAGGAAAAGCACAGAGCCTATAAAATCCAGTAATATCCCAGAAACAAATGTTAATTTAAAAGAAGGAATGCAAGCTCACAGGGATCAAACTGTTCAAGCCAAAACAAAATCCTGTGCAAACAACATCATTGTGTTTACAGCATTGGTTGTAATTAACAACGGAAACAACGACTTACATAACTCAATGTGTTTCCACAATACCTAATGTCTGGACAAATAATACTTTAGGAAGTGTGAGCACGTGGAACCTATATGTGATATATTACCGAAAAAAGCAATTAAATAATTTTCTTTATCAGATAATCTTCTGCTAGCATAATTGATGTGCGAGAACCGTAAAGAGATGCATTTGAATGTACTACTTAAAATGGTGGACATTTTATCCCGTTCATAACCATATTTTAAGAGCATCTTAACTGTTTTACTATATGAGAAGTTATGCATGTTACTTAAAATATAAATGTGCAATGTAACATGATATGATAGTGATACTAAATTTATAGAATTTCGGTGTAATCAGGTGCAGATAAAAAGCTGACTTAAAATGCAATAAAAATGAAAGTGTTTTGTTAAGTTTCGCTAACATAAATAGTCAGGAATACAAATAGTTAACACTTGTTATCCAGCTGTTAGATAAACCCGAAAACATGTCAATTTACAATTAGTAAACAATGTCCTCGTATTGGATTATATACCGAATATATGTAGCATCAAAAAGACGGTGTCATGCCGTAAAATATGTCTAAGATGCTTTAAATGTGTTAAAATCTTTATAATTAATGTTTTGAAGGCAAAATCTTCTGAAATAATGGATAAAGTGTTATCGTACACTAACTACAAGCTGGCAAATAGCAAACAGCAATAACTCACGGTAGCTGAAAACAATATCAGAGCAGCTAATATTAATAGAATAGGCTGTAGAAGGTTGTAAACATATTTGGCAATGAAGAGATGTTAAACAATGTGTAAAAATGTATTTTTCACTTTACTCTCGGCATTGTAGGTAAGCTATACGACGATATGCTGGCAGTATCGGTAGAAGAAGAAGAAAAAAAGAAGATTAGGATGAAAAGAAACAAAAGAAGAATAAAAAGATGGATAAAGGAGATGAAATATAAGAATAAAAAAGAAGAAGAAGCAGAGAAAGAAAAAGAAGATGGAGAAGGAGAATACATGTTTTATAACTTTGAGATATGCATCACCAAACTCATATAACTAACCACGCGGCGAATGATGAAATAACTAACAAAACATTAATGTTCTTGCTATTTTTACATACAACTAATACTTTAACACATGCATTAATCTATTAATCGAGAGGTTTGATAAAAGTTTGGTGAAAAATGATGTATGTGTACACTATTTATTTAATGCGTTTATTAAATATGTCGATTCTTTAACTACATGTTATCTTTTAGTAAACTAACTAAGAACTCAGAATGAAGCTATTCTTATTTTGATGAACACTTTTGTGATTTAGTATGTGCGCAAACTTATGCACGAGCTGTAACGTCTCCGCGAATGGCGACATAGACAACAGTGGTAGTATTGAATGGAATTTCTAGATGTCTACGTTTAGATTTGTCAATATAGAAAAACTGGTGAATATCGCATGGTATTGACTGAAATATGCATACGCCTTAAAATTTTACAATATGTGCACAAGAGAACGCATCTGTTATGACAATGTTGTTTATGAAACTAGGGAATTATTATATGTTCATTCACAGCGATGTCACTTTATTTTAAATCCCTTTAAAGCTCAACATGTACGTATATCACCGAAATGGTAAATACAAATACATTCGTCTTGCAATTACGTAAGTCATACACAAATGCACTGGTTGGCCACATCACAACAATATAAATACAAATAATTTGATTGGCGTATGGCAAGATTGTATAGCACGTGTCTTAAATGTAGTATAATCGTTATATTTCAAATCCTCAAATTTAATTCTCTGAACAATAATCTCTCATACGTGTTATGCTTATATGCATATTTATGCAAAATTAACAATATGCAAGACAAGTCGCCTTCCACATGGCTTGGACATGTTACACATACATATGGATGGGTCGTTATATTGTTTTTTTTTAATAAAATATAAAAAATGGAGCAAAACAAAGATGGCAGTCAAATGAACGCACTTTTGGACACTCGTGTTTAAGGGTGAAAGAGACAAATATAACTCACTTACATAAATAACAATCGAATGAGCACTTTCCGAACGCTGACGAAGCCGGTCAGTAAAGATTTACATATTATTAACACAAATTATTTCCTGCTTCAGACATTTTTAGTTATGCAAAAAGAAAATAAAGTATACAATTGATCTATACTTACATGTCATAAGTATTTTAGCTTTATACACTAGCTGACTTGCTGTAATTAATTTATTGTCATTTTTTATACGTTAAGCCATTGCGGAAGATTTAATAGATGTATACACCGTTATGGTGTCCGTACTTTCCCCATTGTATGAACAGGTGCTCAATGGATTGCTGTTTATGTAATAGTGTTATGTTTCTTTGTTTCACCCTTCAACATGTTTGTTTAATGGTGCATTCATTGGACTGCAAACTTTGTTTTTCTCCTTTTTAAAATATATTTATTCATTATATTGCATTTGATATACAATATGTACCAATCCAAATGTATGTGTAAACAAGTCATCTGGAATGTTACTTGTCTTGCATAAAGATAAATCTTGCACAAATCTGCATATAAGCACAGCAAATATGAGAGATCATGTATTTACATTGTTGTGATGTGGCCAAGCAGCGCATATGTGTTTGACTTACGTATTTGCACGATGAGTGTATTCGGTGTGCAGTTGAATACTGGTCCCTTGAACTTTTCCAACATACAAATACTTTCTGAGCCTTTTAAATTAAAACATCTTTCAAGCCTACACATGTCATTCCATGTTAACTAATTTATTTGTTTTGAAAGTATTTTTAAGTTGGACAAAATGTGGTCTATATATTCAATACTGATCAGATGTATAACCTGCAGGTAAGTGGGACACACAAACAATAACAATGCTGGATTAAAGTCAAAACTGGACAGCATTGACTGCACCCATCTTTTAACAACAATAAGCACTGTTCTTGTTCAGTACTCTGATGTGGTCAGTAGTGATTTAAAAAGTGTTATTCATTTTTTTAAATGTTAATTCATACACTTCAATATATTGTATCAATATTCATGTGAATCTTAGTTAAAGAAAAACATGTTATGTGATTTATGTGAATCCATTCACTGTTTATTTCTTGGCTGGCATTGTCGCGTGCTGAACAAGCATAATAGTGACTGTCTCAAGGGCAATAAACAGTACTTGGACCATTGGATAGGCTAGGTTGAGGTATGTGTGGGTCTTCTGATATTATGATGGGTGTTTGACCATGGGGTTGACTAGCTTTGGGGAGTGGCTGGTCATTTGATATAATGTTGTGTTGTTGACTATGGGATAGACTATTTTGAGCAGGGGCGGGTCATTTAATATTATGAAAGATGTTTTACCCTGAGATAAACAAGGTTAGGGGAGGGGCTGGTCATTTGGTATTACAATGATTGGTGGACCATGGGGTAGACTAGGTTGGGGAGCAGCTGGTCATCCGATATAATGATGAATGGTTAACAATGGGATACACTCGTTTAGGTCAGGGGCTGTTCATTTTATAGTATGATAGGCGCTTGACCATGGGATAGAGTCATAAACTAGGTAGGTGGAGGGGCTGGTCATTTTATATTGTTATGGGTAGTTGACAATTGAAAAGACTATGTTGTGGGAAGGTTATTTGATGTTATGATGGGTGCTTGAGCATGGGATAGTCATAGCCTAGGTTGGAGGAGGGGCGGGTCATTTAATATTATGATAGGTGGTTGACCATGGGATAGACTATTTTGGGGAGGGGCGGGTCATTTGATATTATGTCTGGTGTCTCACCATGGGATAGACTAGATGGATGGGGAGCTGGTCATTGGATATTATGACAGGTGTTTCAATATGGGATAGACTAGGTTGGGGAGGGGCTGGTCACTCGATATTATGATGAGTGGTTGACAATTGGAAAGACTCGTATAGGTGAGATGCTGATCATTTTATATTATGTTTGTTGGTTGACCATGGGATAGAATACTTTGGGGTGAGCGGTTAAATGTTAAGAATAAATAGTTTAAAATGAATTTAACATATGTCATGTTTATATTACTTTGACAAAATGGGGCTAGGATAATGAAAATACAAGACCGATTTAGTTAAGTTTAACTGAAAACGCCGACACGTGTATGATTAAATGAACATAAGCTATTTCGTTACATATTATACGTTCGATACTATAAAATAATTAAATTAATTAATACCAAAAAATATTAGATGAAAAATGCCAGTTATTTCCAAACTTGTTTTTTTCTGATTGAAACCTCAACATGTTTGAAGTAATTAAGCAATAGCGATTCTTTACACTAAGGAGAATTTGGTTCACTATAAACCTGCATAATAAACTCTCCTCTTAATTATGATACTAGAATTGAAAACGATATTATGCTAAAATTATTGTGAATATGGATGCGTCATCATGATCATCAGAATCCTAATCAACAACATCATTGTCATTATGATCATCATAATTATTCTCGCTATAGATTGATCACAGTATTGTATGATTTCCCAGATTTTCAGCTAGCATGGACAAAGTATCTGGCCGGGGAGGCTCCTGGAAGGCTCAACAGCCAGCCTACCCTGATCAAGATGCCAAGGATATTCCGTGTGATCAGTGCGTAGTGTCGGGCCTGGTTATCGCTGCAGAAGGATTCTGCGAGTCTTGCACCGACTACCTGTGCAGCTCCTGTATTAACCTGCACAAGAAACAACAGGCATCAAAGGACCACATTGTTCTATACGGTGATGAAAGGGCGATTCAACGACCAACTGATATATGTGAGGAGACATGTTTGAAACATGTCGGTAGGAAAGTGAACATGTTTTGTTTTGATGGTGAAACTCTTGGATGTGCTCTGTGTTTTTGTAGAAGGACACAGCGGTTGTCTGAAAAAGTCTGTAATTGCAAGACTGTCAGAGAATAAAGAGTCTTCATATGATATGGCAAAGATTCAAACGACAACCCAGAAGCAAAAGGAATTATCTTCCAGGTTAATGCTGATAAAGTGTCGTTCAACAAATGATCAATGTAATGCTAAGAGTCTGGAACATTTTCAGAGTTTTCGCGTAGAGATAGAATCGCTTTTGGACGATTAGAAGATGAGGTAAGTAACGTTGCTGAGAGAGTGAAGGGAGATAAAAATGCAAAGCTAGGTCGTTTGACAGATATGATAGTATCATATGGGCAGCAGGAGGAGACATGCATGGAGAATATCGATAGCTGCTTGTCCCTTACATTGAAGCAGAATGACCAGTTGCTTATAGCTGTTAAAATCTTAGTTAAAGAGGTACCATCGCCTCCGTCCGCAGATCAATTTGTGGCGATAGATAGTAACGTTCCGGTGGAGATGGAGCCCCCACCCTTCTACAGTATGCACAGCGGTGACAAAAATGTCCATCAAGTGACCTGATGACAAGTCTGACTGCTATGTTATGATTGCTGACGCGACTAATAACCAGATCATGAAGGGACTGTTACTAACCTCACCACCTGTGATATAACTAATCTCCCAGAGGACGCGTAGCTGTTACTTTCCAAGAGATCAAACAGATCAAGTTTTTCTCTGCGGACATCCGCATGAACAGTTGTGGTACTATAGATGTCGATGATGAATGTAGGTGAATTCGGTGCACTTGGGAAAAACTCGTCGTAACATTCGGCATTCCAGCGAAAGTTGAGACACTAGACTTGAATTGTCAGATAATTCGTTCTATCCAACATGACCCTTCCGGCCATGCTTACTTTCAGTACCCTCTGCGCCTCACACTCAGTGATAACAAGTTAAACTACGTCAATAATCATACAAATAACACCATCACCTGCCTTGACAATACGGGAGTCCTCAAGTGGGTATACCGTGATAAGCAGCTAAAGAGTCCAGCAGGCGTGACTACAGGGGACGGCGGTTGCATGTATGTATGCTGCTGGGTCACCCACATTATTCACTTGGTATCAGAGGAAGGTGCCAGACTTGGTGTCATATCAATGAGAAACAGAGGCCTTTTGTATCCCAGGGCGATTTTGTACATCAGACATAACCGGATGCTATACGTGTCGTTTGGTAGTGCTACACAATGTAACACTATTGGCATTCTAAGCATGCAGTAGGATTAACACGTACACTTGAGCTTATAGAGAACCCTAATAATGCAGATGATGTATATCGTACATTCACATTATTTTAAATTCATTACATACGAATACCGTCAAATTAGAATTTTGAATATAATATTAACCATAATACACCCAAAGATATCGTGCACACACACACGCATATATATGTATATGTGACCTGTTAAGCTGAATTATATTTCCTCGTCGGCTTTTTGGGCAACGTAACACTGACCATTGGGAGATATTGCTGAAGTATTAGACGGTTAACTTCTTGTTTAATATCGCTATTGTGTCTTATTTACTATGTACGACTGATAAGGTTCTATGTTCTATTTACTTCATGTCGATTTAATTTACTTTCTTCGAATGTTCTGTTTTGAAGTTTAACATATCGCGCTAATTTGATACCCGAAGGCATACGTATTTAAGAAAAATCTAATTTTATGCAAACCATCTCGGGGGTGGCATTTTGGATTTATTCTACGCTATACACAACGAAACATATAGCTTCGTGATCGAACTGTTATATTCAAATATGACATAGGAATTACTAATAAAAGACATCATGTTACATGTGCGTGGATACATTTACTTTGTCAGATTCGACTTATTATCCATAAAAATCAGCAGTAAAGGGAAACGCATTGTGAACTTACTCAAATTTAATAGCATAAGTGATTCCCTAAGACAACGAGAGTCATCGTATTCACAGCATACAGACAACAGAACAAATAAGAACTTAGACAACGAACTATCAAACAGTGCAGACAGAATAAAAGTACTAGTGCGTACATGCTTTGCCCATCAGGGTATTAGAACCACCATGAATGGGCATTTAGACAGTATCCGATAGTTATCTGAGATGTCTTCAGTGCAGAATGTTTGTTGAGACTAATAACGGATTAACGTGAACGAACGAATTGAAAGTGTTTTAAAATATTTAAAACAAATCGGCGTTTTAAAGAGTTATTCTGTTTTATTATTGCCGGAAAGTTTGTGCTGATGTACTTTGAATCAGAATATATGACAAAGTCCTATGAGCACTACAACATAAAAGAAACTCTGAAAAGGCACAGGACAAAGGTTTTTCACATGAAAGAAAAGTAAAAAGTAAGAACAAGTTTGTGATGAGTCACAGTTATCGCCTTGGAACGGTCAGTCGGCAATATGGGCCGACTGGGCTGCTTAAAACGGTTTTACAGAGCTCTAACCTCGTACTTCCTAATCGGTTTCTCAAAGGCAAGCAATGAAAAGAGAACCGATCTGTTTAAAAACAAAAATTCCAAGCGCTGATGTTTTCTTTGATAATTTATGACGAAAGTTGTAACGTCATTGAAAAATAATCTCCAGATAGTGTTTGAAAGCACTGATAAACAAACATTTAATTCTATTTTGCTGTCACTAACATTGATAACTGTGTTAACAATGACTTATTTTATTTGTCATTATTGTTGTATCTAATGTGCACGTTGATATGTTTAACTGTTATATTTCCTATTATCTTTCGTGCATGGTATGTTCTTCGTTAATAATACCGTGTATACTTTAGTAGACCATTATTTTATTTAATTAATTGAAAGCATGCAGCATAACGCATACATATCATCAATCAATCTTTACATTTGAAACGACAACGTATGTATTGGATTTTACCGAATATAATCAAGAGACAATGCAACATGTTATAAATATGATTTCAAAGCATAAGTGTACAATCATAAATATATTATGACCACCTTAATGTTTTCAAAGAGAAAGGTTAAATGGTACGGTTACGTACTTCATAAAATATTGTTGCCTATCTCAAATGAATCTCTGATGAATTATACAGCAGTAATGTATATACAAGAAACACGAGCCTACCAAGCTGTCAAGCCGGGTTATTATGATAAAACGGTCATATATGTCTCCCCTTATGTTTGTTTACACATTTGGTTCAATATTATCAAGGAAAGCTGTGATATCTATTGATACGATTTATTAATAAACCTTATCTGGATAGGTTAAATACAGTTTATAAGTCAGGTAGCCATTTAAGTCGTAGGCTACTGTACTTCCATAGGATACTTTTTGATTACTTACTATAAGTATGTATGTGAGCTCTGATAAAGATTGATAAAAATGTATATTAAAATAAAACATAGCAGTGTTGGTGAAATGCAACATTGGTATTAACCCTATAGTCCATTGTACTTTTAATGGAAAACATTTGACAGTTTTGTTAAAGAGACACGGGAATGTCGATTGATAAAACAAATCGGTGTATTATTTTAATAAAACAAACCTAGGTAGGTACACTCACGTTTATGTGTCACTGTAATTTAATCCTTATGTTTATTTACAGATACATACGAACGGAGTTTTACCCCGAAATGAAAATTCTTACTTTTGTCATTTAAATGTGTTTTAGGGTGATACGGGCGAATTTCGAATAATAAAATGGCTGTAGCGGAAATTCTGAACGATATTCAATATGGCAAGATCATTGAATGTAAATATTGAACCGACATTTACTGCACTACAAATTGCGCGCATAGTTCAATAAACATCGCCAAAACAGATCGGAGATATTCGGAGAAAATTGCAACGTTTTTACAAACGGTGTCTTACTTTTTTGTTTGATGAAATACTGACTCGAACGACAATTCGAATTGATGAATGTTTTGATATAAGTATGTGAACGCTGATCTAATACTATCGGTGCACGATATTGGTATGAAATAATTGAGAAAAAATATAATATTAAACTGAATCATATTATTATTATTATGATTATTATTATTATTATTATTATTATTATTATTATTATTATTATTATTATTATTATAATTATTATTATTATTATTATTATTATTATGATTATTATTATTATTATTATTATTATTATTATTATTATAATTATTATTAATATTATTATTATTATTATTATCATTATTATTATTAGTATTATTATTATTATTATTATTATTATTATTATTATTATTATTATTATTATTATTATTATTATTATTGAAACTTAATTTTATGGAAAACAAGTAAAGAGTCGAACATCTTTTTAATACATTCTCTTAGGTGTTCCTCTATTTGTGGTGACATGACTCAAAATGTCAATATATAATGTTCCTTTTTTAATCCCGTCTCTGTTTAACCGTACAATAGTATGAATCACCCTTTATGGAAAGCTTAGCGTCATTTGTTTTGTTTTCTCTTTATATTCTTTCTATATTTAAAATATGATACTGCGTCTCTTTCTTTATGAATAAGATTACATTTGTACACTATCCGTAAACAACTAACATATCATGGTCCCAGTGATTTATGATTATTCTTATGATATTTTTCATGGACTTCTCAAATTGGAAAAGTCGTTAAATCTGGTTTTCGACAGTTTGCCTTTACAAAATATATGTGACAATATCTGATCTCTGTTTGTGGTGTTTGTGCATAATTTATGCAGAAATAAAACTACTTTAGTTTTAGCTGTGACGATTTTCAACAGTATCTAAACTTTAGGCATATATTCCCTCTTTTCGTAAGTAAAGGGACTTTACTCTATTTATTAAAAACTGCATTCTTACCTACCTCCCTTGTGGGTAGATATTTAGTATAGGCTGTAGTCACTGCATAAAACTTAAAATTATTCCACGTTTTTAACTTTTGAAAACCGCTTAAGATTGAAGCATGTGCATACAATGGAACCATAATGATAGGGGTGAGAATTTATTAAAAGCCTTGGGCGATTTTATTTAAAAATAAGCAAAAAAACAACAACAATGTTTTATATTTCTTATATAAAGTATATGAAAATACCTTCCCACAGGGGAGATAACTAAAACATTTCATTTATTTCGAAACTACGGAATACTCGTTAAGTCACATTTGAAATGTTCATTCTTTTCAAATCTATAAATAAGACCGATTGGGATTCCTGATAAAAATAGACGTCGACGTCACCGCGGAGAACGTGGACGAACTAAAACATAAGTGGTCACGTGGATTTCCTAGTTTCAAAAATAGCTAAATGTGCAGCGTGGCTCAGATAGGAAATAATTTTCTGTAATGACGATTGTGCCGCTATGGTTCACTTTTCAGACAGGTGTAGGACATTTATAAACAACCTTTATTTTGCGGTTCAAGTAACACTAGTTTATTAAGATGTTTAGTGAAAATATATTTCGTCCAAACTGTCGGATACCACCTTTAACACTCGACCTAATTCGAGATGCTCGCCTGGAATATGGAAACCAATCATCAACATACTCATATTCTGAGGTTGTATCCAGGTTAATTAATATCACGCTTTTGATACGATTGCATCTTATACGAGAACCAGATATGATAGAAGATGTTGTCTCGATATTATTCCACTACGATTGTCATTCATATCTATAACCGAGTAGAGTCTGTACATTTTATATTGTGTCAATAAATGGCACGGTCTATATTCTTCTATCATGCATGTGTCAGTTCATGCACCATATCACAAACTAGGTTGCCACTTATTCAAAATGTGTCAACGACAGTTCTGGAAACTGATATAAATATGAACAATATTTTTAAAAGTTTGATATTACCACGGTGTATATTTACAACTCATATATAACATTTATATATAACCTTTCTACGGTTCACATTTAACTTCGATTTAAAAAATATTACATTGCGAGATTAATGTAACCAAACGATTATTTTTAAAGACTTAAAGAATCACTCAATGGCTCGATGGCGTGAGTTGATGCGTATGAATGTTTTTACAAAATTACAATTTACAACAAATTAACTTACTCTTACTACAATGATATTTGCCTTGTTTAAAATTAGTGGTCTGTTTTTATTATTTATATTTATTTTGTTTCTAAAATAAATACATCTCATATTAATAAATTGACGGCATTCAGTTAATTATTGATGTAGGAAGACCCCGGACATTTCTAGAACCACCGTCCACTGAAAGTCAGCTGGAAGACCTCCACATCTGAAAGTTGGCGCCTCAACAAGGTGGTCCGTGTTGATGTAAGAACTTAGCGCCTCAACCAGGTGGTCCGTGTTGATGTAAGAACTTAGCGCCTCAACCAGGTGGTCCGTGTTGATGTAAGAACTTAGCGCCTCAACCAGGTGGTCCGTGTTGATGTAAGAACTTAGCGCCTCAACCAGGTGGTCCGTGTTGATGTAAGAACTTAGCGCCTCAACCAGGTGGTCCGTATTGATGTAAGAACTTAGCACCTCAACCAGGTGGTCTGTGTTGATGTAAGAACTTGTTCTTGTATCTATAAAACACAACCCTTTATATAGTAATACATTATTTAATCAGAAGATATACTTTGTAGGAGTCTCAATTAGCGTGGCATCCATATTAGAAATCTTGATTGTGATGCAGACTGGTATGTTGTGTTAAATAATTCCAAAGAAATTGACATACGTAGCATTGACGAATTTATTAGACGATAACACTTAGTATTGTGGTACGTTAACCGACCTTACAAGAGAGATTTTAAAAGTCTTCATAATCACGTTTACATTTGATGAATGTTCCCTATATTCGCATAAATGTCAAGCTATTAATAACTCTGTTTACCTTGCGTTATAGTTCGCTTTATTTTAAGTCATGCGTTTACTACCTCGATGAAAAGCCAGACGTTGTACATTGGGGGACGTTATTCGGTAATAACATTGCAATATTGTTGTATTTTGAACAGATTTGATTTATTTGCAAACACACAATTAGTAGTGCGCGAATATACGTCGTTATATTCAGTTCAGCTCAAGCCATGCGCTATGTACCTTGACACGGTAAATTGAACTATTCCCTAAATATGTGTGAGTGTCCCATATAATTAATTGCTCCTTGATTAACGAAGCAAACCAGCATTTCATGGAGATGTTTTGAAATAATCCAACTCAAAACAATGACCTTCGTTAAAACGTCTAATATTGCACAAACAATATTTTACCATTCATGTAACAATGTGTCCTTTAAATATCGCTGATTGTTATGATGTAAAACTGAATGGAAACAGTATTAAATCTTTAAGGCATGTTCTTAGTAAATTAAAGAGTTAACTGCACTACGTGTCTGCTCCTTTGGCTGTACTTTTTAGTCTGGAATCTTGCATCTGTTCACTCTTATATAAGTTCACAATACATTGTAAAGTGTATTTGTCAATCAAATTTAAGTTACGTACTTTCCAATGAAAGAAGTGAAACATAAACAATAACAATTTATGAATACATATTTGTCCGCATCTAAAGATATACGTACTTAAACAATAAGAGAAGAGGGCATCTATCGAACAAAAACATACTTTCAAAACTAACATAAAAACGACCTTTATATTTATAAGAACCTTAAAAGAAACGATACTATTATGTAAGGAGATAAAACACAGTTATGTGTATATATTTGTTTACCCGTTTCGAAAGCTCTTGTTTACTTATACTTTCAATAACGCATCGAAGCGTATGTTAGCAACCTAGACAAATGTCCCAACAACCCATGTGCATAGTAAGATATAAATACATTTATAAGACTGTGTCTTTATAAAGGTGCCTAATCGTGTCAAGTAGAAATTATCATCTGAGCGTAGAAATATTGTTATACACATAGTTGCTTAAAGTTTTACTACCAACAGCTTCATGCATCAGATTTTAATCAGAAAACGTGTTAAAATTGTTAATTTTAAGTGTATCGGTGCAAGGACGTTCCATCCTCATATCACTATCAGAATCGTGATATAAGTTTATATGACATAGAATAATATATGCCTCTTAAAGACTTGTGACTTACTGAAAGTCTTTTACACAAACGTTCCAGGGTGATGTATTTTAGTAAAAATAGTTAGTTCTCGGAAGAAAACCGAACGGGCGTGTCTTTCGTTCCAACGTCCTATTTAATTAAAGATCACGCGCTTACTACGCACTTTTTTTAATGAGGTCACATCTATATCGATAGATTATATTAACTCCTTCTCTATCTACCTGTAATAGAAACATAACCTATAACATTGTGCATATAGCTAAGTTGAAATCCAGATCATCGTGCTTATACTGTCATAATGTACGTGTACATATTACAAAACGGAGCTTTTCAAAAACGAACTACAGGGTTCTTAAATAGTGTGGTATTGCACTTTCTTACACTTTTCTTGATTACAATGCAGTGGATCAGAAAGTGTATGCATACTGGTGTTCGTTCATGTCTGGCCTTTATGTTATGGTATATTCCGTATTTTAATAATAGAAAAAAAAACTTAATCGTGTTAGGACTTACTTTGTTTCAGCATCTGAATAATGGTCAAATCTCATTTACATTGTAAGGCGTATTGCTGGTCATTCTAACACATATCTTAAATTGTTAAATTTCAATAGGTAAATAAGAAAAGGTCCTATCAAAATGTTCACATATATCTTTAAATTTTAATCTACTTCTAGACAAAGGCAAACATGGCAAATACAAATGTGACAAAACACAGAGACGAGACATAACACAAACAAAAAAAAAACATCAGTTACCGCCTAGAGAGTTAGACGATGTATTGTATTAATGATCTTAAACACTAGTTTAATAGTGTTTAATGCAATAGAATTGTAGTGATATTACTATGGAGGCATAAACAGAGCGTTTTGACAAGTTTACGCGTACTTATGTGTTTAAGGAGAAAGTGTTGTTTATTAAAATACATTGCAAGTTAGTATATTGTGTATTGCCTAACTTTAAAAGCCAATCATGATTTTACATTTTTTTTACTGATTTTAGACAACAAAATTAAAATGTAAACGTTTCAGCAAGAATATGTTACGAACGTGTATGTCATATATATGTAAAGGCTTTATAACTAGTCCAAGGGCGATTTTATCATGTTTGTTTGATATGTTTCAAGCGTGTCATTATTCACCTGCCTTACCTGAATATCAAACTTTCTCAGAGGCTTCAGCTTGAACGGGAACGCGAAAAATTATGCAAATAATTTGTATCCGTCAAAAACATAGCCGTTTACTTTAAGATTAAAGTTTTAATATTTGGCATACTTACATGTATATGCTTCTTGGGTGGCTCGCTACCAGTGTGTTAAAAAAATAATATCTTCAATCCAAAAATCATGGTTGACAGTGGTTTCGCCATTGTCCGTATGGTATAAACCAATACCTTGCCATTAAGTATATCTGTGTAGGGGAAATATCACAAAGGAAAAGTTTTGATTTTTAACATTGTTCATAAGCGTTTATGCATGGTCACACTTACGCATATCTGTTTATTTATGTACACATGTTTAGCTACCATGCGTTCGTGATTCTGTACGTTCAAACATGTACACATATTTAATCTATCTAAAATAAAGTATATTCTTGAGATAAAGTAATGAAGTTATGTCACATCTATGGAGAGAAGAAGAAACCAAATAACAATATATACTAGTTCTTAAAAGTTATAAGTCGCCGAGACTTGGTCAGTCATTAAAATCATTTTAAGGTTTTGCCAATTGCTGTCAGTACCTTTTAATGCAAATCTTGTGACAAGGTCAGGCGACCTTGGATTTTGTATTGATTGTATACTTTCTTAAAGGCAGAGCGACTATGGTTTTGTATCATAACGATTTTCACTTAGAAGTAATAACACCATTCCTTAAGAGATTAAAACACGTTTTCATTCCATTTTCTCGATAAAGTAAATCAAGACAACGAAATCTTTACTGTGGTAACGTAAAAGTCAGAAAAAAAACAAATTACAAATAAATTGACAGTTTGCCTTTATTTACTATATGTAATAACACCTTACCCAAGTTATGGGGTATTTACAAAAACTGCTGCATGAGAATATACTTAAGTTTAAATAAAAGCTTTTCATAACCATAAACTTATACTTAAAGTTAAGTTTGATTTGTTTATAACATAACCTCAACTGTTAGACAGTACAACTGGTAAAATAAGACTTGTCAGAGCTGATTACCCAGTTACTCACGTGACCTCAAAAGTAATAGTCACGTGTTTGTCTAATTTGAAATGTAACTAACTCTGCAACGTGGCTTGCGTACATTTTTAATATGACAGTCGGGTTTTTAATCTTTACGTTTTGGGATTGGCAAGAGCAAAACGCGCGTTAATGGCTCTTTTCAGGGAACAACAATTTATTTGATTGTATGCGACAACAATGGTCCAAACTGTTGGGTGCCACCTTAAAACTGATTATTAGGCCTCTAACATCACTCCTACGGATGGGTTTCTCAAGTACAGGCTGCGAAAAGACAAGTGATCTATGGAAAACAAAACAGCTCAAAAGGTTCCGTATTCTTATCGTTAAGATATGACGTCATTGAATAGAAAGTACTGAGGTGGGTAATGAAAATGGAGTATTTCTGTTAGAAATGCATACAATGCCTGATTGTAAACAATGTTTATACTTTACTTATTTTTTATTGAACAAATTTTTATAGGCGGTAATGTCTCCACCTATGAAATAGTTCGACAGTGTATTATACTACATGCTATATTTGTTAATTGCCATCATTGTTGTGTTTTTATTAACGAAGAAACATAATAACCTTATTCCAACCTTTTTAAAGGATGCTAAAAAGTCAACGTGTCTTGCACAAGTTCGGACACATACTCAGTTACAGTTTTTACATTAATAATCTTGAACAAATCTTTTTTTAAAAATACGTGCTTAACAATATTTTGTGATGAAAGCCAAAAACGCTACATACCATTTAAAGTGACTGCACATTCGTAAATGTTGTAAACTGTAGTTACAATACTTAAATTATGTTCTTGTTTTTCTTTGTCGGTAGAATAGAATTTCACTCATATATCTTAAGCTATCGGATTATTTCAAATATATATTCTTGTGAGTTGGAACTTCTTTCTAATCGCTGAGTTGCAAAATTAAATTTGTATTAAATTCGAACAATTATGATATACAACAAATTACATCAACATTCAATTTCTGTTTTGAAAATGAATTACCTTTATTTGTATGGTAGATAATTGTGTAAATTTGTGAACTATTGAAGGGTTTATAAAGAGGTAAAATATTTAACATGTAATTGTTATATACAGAAATAAAAATAATTGAATGAATATTTTCTAATGGCAAAAGTCTGGTGAAGAAATAAACTTATTCAATGTTTGGTAGAAAGATTGGAATAGTTCTTGGGAACAAAGATCGATATATCATATATTGAATATTTCCATACAATGCAGGATGGCCTATTCCCTACTGCATAAGTATTTTATACATGATTTATATGAAGAAAGAAAGTATACATGTAAAGGAGTATAACTTATAAAACACTTTCCCTAATGGACACAGGATATAAATGTTCACAGCGTCATTGTTGTGAAGAATATGATAAGCAATAACATATTTAAGGTGCTATACTTAAGTTTGGATCAAAATGTTTTTATTTAGTAACCAAGAAAATCTTTGTTACTTGAAAAGGCCCTGTTAATGCTGTTCATTTATGTCTTAGATCTCTGTGACATCCAAGCATGTATCTCCATGTTGCAAATTGGTATTTCTTATCCAATCCACGCTGCAGCGATAGCTATGCGCTTCTCATGGAGTCGGAAAAAAGCAATCATTAAGAGTGATTCATTTTGCGATTGGTTCATTGATGATCTCTGTTACATTCAATCATCTATCCCCATGTCGCTAACTGGTATTTCCTATGCAATCCACGCTGCAGAGATAACTTTTTCAAATTAAGAAAGACACGAGATTTCCTACTTATAAGAAGATGCTATATCGTCATCTGTGTAACCGGCTCTTGTGACGATACCTGATTTTAGCAGAAATCACTATCGCGCTTTTCATGGAGTTTGAAAAAAGCAGTCATTAAGAGTGATTTTCTTTTATTGGTACTGTCTAACAATATAGTTAGTGTTCAGAATAGTCTTTTTTTAGATTCCAGTATTAGTTAACGTAGAAATTATGCCAAACTTTCTCAATACATATGTTAGATAATGTTACATGTATTTGATATATGTATACTGTCGGATACCACCTTTAACTATAACCCTTAGATACTATATACGTAACATGTTCGATAAAAATGACATTGGTAAAAAGCGATTGCTTTAGAAATAAAACCGCATATTCTGAAAAAAATATCAAGGACGTTATAGCAAGACAATAATTCAAGTTTACACTGTTTAATAATGTCCAGTCACTTTAAAAACTTTATAGTTTTTACTATGTAGATTATTGATAGCCATGCATTTATATTTACACTTATGTTAATATATTCCACAAAAACAAAATAACCTAAATATGTAACAGTTGTGCCTAAACGTGTTGGACAGATTCATTTTCTTTCAATCTGTTTGGAATAATACAACAGCTTTTGTTTGTTTATCTAACAATAAGGATTTTTGTGGTGTGTATGTCATGCACTCCGTCTTGAACATACCGATACGTCAATCAAATTCACGCTGTTAAACTAAAAGTTATGTGTCATGGCCGAGAAAGCACAACCTATTTATCCCAGTATGTTTATGTTTTAAGTATTATAGTAAACAATGTGTAAATTTTTAACTAAGACGTAGGCTCAAAGTTTCGATAACTGAGGCCAGTTAACCAATTTTTCACAAAATAATTCTCAATTTATCAACTGTGATTCAACGGTGATTAAAAGTCCACAATTTTTAGCTATTCTTAATTGAGATACACCTTAACGAAATGAATGCTATTAGAGCAGAAATAACTGTTAATGATAGATACATGTAAAGTTATCAGTGTATATATTAAAATAACCAATACATTTTGTAACAGACATATTTGTCACAATTATATAGCTTTAGTTATAATTCCATTTAAAATACATTTAAACGGTGACTTTCGGTCACAATTTTGAGACACCAAGTTGGACTTCTGTCTGTTCATATCTCCAGTCGTGCCCTATATATGTAACGAATATTGGGCAGTAAACTGATTTTATTGCTTCAAAGTATAACATCAGGTTAAAACATTTATGCAACAAGGTATACACTATGCACTTTACAGAAGTATTTTATATAAGATAAACAAAATCAATGGTCTCACTAACTTTTCTGACCGCCGTACAAAACTCATCAAGAATGAATTTGCATTTTGTTGTTGTTTACAACTGGTAAATCAGTCGTTGTGCTGTATTGCTAGTAACTGACATTTCTGAAAACATTACTTTGCTTTTAATGTAAACTAATAATTTGGACATTCACTACTGAAATAATGTGTCTATACTTATCTAGTCGTCTCCTGTATAGGTAAGACCACTTAAGCAATCTGCATACACTTAACGTCAGATTGCACAGTAGGTACAACTTCGGGATTTTGTTTGAATTTATTACATCCTATACTAGTTGCGATAATTACTCGGCTAGCTGTGATAGAACATTTGGATTCCATTATTTATTATCTGTTCACAATAACACAAACAATTTAAAGTGGACATGGACTTTTATCAAATGACGACAATAATGTGTTCTTATCTGTCAAGAATTCGGCTGTTTTACTTCAAACAAATCTCCCATTTGTAACTTTAAGGTTGTAATTGTTGTTTTTATCTCCAGTACAAATTTGATTGATCTTTATATTACGAATGGTTTTATTCATTAACAATTTTTTTTTTGTGAGTTCTACTTCATGATATTTTTGTTTACTGTTAGTTTTCATTTTTGATGCCATATTTTCATTGGCACTGTGATAAAAACCTTCAGGAATTTCGCGGTTGGAGCGCACCACAAACTCGTTTCAAACATCCCAGTCGATCCATATGCCAACTTATCGTTCCAAAGCTGTAATTATTGGCTTTTCCTTTTGTGGATATTGTCTCGCCTCCTTGATGTTTCCACTTTAACATTTACTCTGTGCTCCTTTGTCTAGAGATAGTCCAAATTCTAATATCTGTGTTATTTAAATACTTATATAGTACCCTTTTCTATATTCCTATAATATATATGTTTTATTTCTCGTCTCACATTGTGTCACTTTGGCATTAAACCTCATGAAGCATGGCGGCCTAAACACTTATAATTTCAGAACATTAAAAAAGTTAAACGAAATATTAAAGACAGAGAACGTTATTACAACTGCCTGCCAAGTATGTACCTATCAGACTCCATGCACACACTTCCGTAACCGGAATGCCCTAATATTATGAATGTAAGCAATAACAAACAACAGTATATTTTGTTGTTATAAATATAGGTAATTCGTAGTGTACTAAATGGGTAGTCAAATGTAAATGCTGATTTTGATGTGGGTTAATACATATATAAAGCTAAGTATGAAAGCATTCATTTACCAGCTCCCCGCGAAAAGAAAGTACGGCATATTTAGCAACCGGTTCAAACTAAACTGTTTATACGCGATAAATTACAGCTGAACCATGCATTTTGGATAATTCTTTACAGGTAAATGTAATAAGAATATACATTTACCACCCCCCCCCCCCCCCCGAATAAGAACGTTTATATTTTCATAACAAAGATTGCAGTATGACCATCGGGAGCTATAAATAACTTGTGTATCTTGATGGCCGCCTTGTCACATAGTGTCTTGACCTGGTCCACAGTGTACTTGTAGCTGTTGGAATCACTCTTACCTAGTTTCACCCTTTCACCACGGGAAAATCTCAAAGTCACGCTGGTGTTAGCTGCCATAGAAATTTATATATATATAATTATTAGAAGATGTATAGTTTGTTGTTTCAGTATATGGAATGGGAAATTTTTCGCTACCAAGTAGACACCTTTGCGTTGATAAATTTCACAAACCATACTACTATCGACTTCGTCTTGAAACAAACGGTAGTTGAAGTGTGTGATACAACGTGTTAAATGAAACAGACCAAACGTTAAACAAATGTAGAACTGGTGTGAAAATGTTACTGTATCTACATTAATATCCCCTTTTTCAGGCGGGATACCTCAATAAAGAAAGCCAGTATGAACTAGTGTATGATTGATAAAAATATTGAAATGTTGACTGTATTTCTACTTACGGATTGTGTGCATCTGGTCAATCTTTGATATGGCATTTATCACCATTTGACTTGGGCGATCTCTTCCAAAGTTTCTTTTGAATGTTCCGTCAATGTCGAAAGTAGACGGGTCGATTGTTGTTCCGAATTCTTTGTTAAATCTTGTGAACAGATTACGGTACATCTCGGTGAATCCCGATTTAAGATCACCGCCTAAGTATGCTTTCACAATGGCGTCGCCATCAGTGGTGATGTCCACGGTCATCACGAATATGTCCTTGTCTAAACAAGATATCAGTTTTTGCGTGAAATGGTTACTAATATGGTATCACATTTTGTTTAATTTATTTAACTGACCCTGTTTCGTAGTTGTCCTTTATGTATCGAAGTAAATAATCATAAGAAGTATTTTTATAAAAATATAAATAAGCAATCAAATCATTACTGTAACAAAAATTAACAAAACTTTTTTAATATTAAAAAAACGAAGTACCCCTCAACGGAGAAAGTTTTGTTCAAAATGGCAAGGTTTTAGCATCAGTCTTCAATGCGTCCACGACTAGTCAAGTGCTTACACCAACAAACTGCCTATACATTTTAACTTTAGTGAAAGAGCCAACAATAAATACATAATTCGTAATAAGAAGTGTGAGCCTGTTGATCTTGATATTTTAATAGTTTTGCCAATATTTAATTTTTGAAAGCCGACGTTTGATTGCAATTAATTGTTGAAATTCTTCGGCTGTTTTTGTGCTAATGCATTTTATTAGTTTCACCCACCAGTCATAGCATTGGCGACGTTCTTCAGAAATGTAGTCTGGTCATCATAAGGAATGTTTTGAATGGATCCCCCAAGCATCACGATTATCTTCCGGTTTTTGCCATTATTGCTAGATGGATAAAACAGTAAGATATCTGAAAATGAGAGACTACAGCAGGATATCAGAATAAATCATAACGTCGTTGTTAACAAAATCGAAGCAATAAAGACGGTAATTTTTGATAATGTATGAGTTGTTTATCTTTAAATCAAATTGGTCACATGAAATAATTACACCATAATAACATTTAAATGACATTTATACATGCACGCTGGATTTTGTTACCAATACAATGATTTCCGTGCGTTTATTGCTAGTAAAGACAGACCTATCTCCGAGTTTTGCAAAGTACACTGTCAAACACAACTCGCGCCATTTTAGAGTTGCCATGTTATACTTATAATTGTAAGTTTTGTCAAAATAAACAGCTGATTGTTTGTGTTAAATATTTTTATTGATACCAAACTGTCGGCGACATATTTACTTTCTGTCATTTTTATATTCTCCCATATCGAACCTACCGGACGGCATCCAAGCCCACACTGTAATCCCCCGGGATAGGCAACACGGTCAAACGATCGCCATATTCGGCGGCAATCATTTTGCTCTCCTTCTGCAGCGTATCTGTAAACAATAACTGAATACAGAAATATAATAAGGCCAAGAATTGAGAGCATGGGGCGCTCCACAGATCAGATTAAAGCACCTCAGTCGGGTGTTTTGCCGATAAGCGTGCCTTGTAGGTAACGAGATTTATCCATGTGTGTTAGAGTGATATTGGGTACCTGTGGGGGTGGGGCGTGTCTGTGTGTGTGTGTGTGTATGTGTGTGTTAGCGTACGGGCACACCTGTGTAAAATATCATTAGTATTGATATAACTTTAAAATTGACTTTGTCCTCTTTGTGTTCGTGTGTGACAATGAGTTTTACTGTAATTAGAAAAGTATAAGATTGTGCAAGATATAACTTTCTTGAATAAGCGATGAAAAACAAAAAAGGAGCTTAGCGTTATAAAAGTGTTTTAAAATAAGATGAAATACATACTACGTTAAATAGTATGCTATCTAAAAGCCAGAGTGGTCCATTTGCGATACACAAACTGCACACTATACTTAAATAGTGGGTTGGTCTCCGTATAATTTGTTGTCATATTTGTTAGATTTTATGATGATCTTAATTCAGCTTGTTTTGTGTACGTCAGCTCAGTAGAAATTCGAGGCGAAAAAAAAACTTTAAAATGTTTAAAACGTTTTTTGAAACAAAGGCATTAAGGCAAAACACATTTTTAAAATGTACCGGCTTAAATATAGATCGGATACAAGTTGAGAGAGTCTATTCTCTGGAGAAGACAATCAATCAGCAGGCGAGTATTCTTCATGTAGCCACTTCCGAGGTCTACAAGGTCACATGGTTGTTCGATACACGACACTATGTCCTAGAACGGTAGACAAAAATATATAATATATTAAAAGGCAAAGATGCGAAACATCGAAGGTCGTTGCCATGCAATAACAGAAATTGTCCAAACTTCAGGAAACGCCGATTGTACGCGATTCACAGAAGCGTGTATTCATTTATTTACTTACCTTGTATATATAATTTCGTTGTAATATGGTTCTTACTATTTTAGTACATGTTAAATGCTCTTCATATTTGGATGAAAAAAGATAAAATATACATTTACATGTTTTAGTTCGTTAAACTTACTACCAATCTCCTGATCGTAAGTCGCATTCATCAACATCAGTATGGAAAGGCTATCGATATAAAATTGTTTGTCTTAATTTTAATTTGAGTTAGTGCGCAGAAATATGTACCAGCTCAGCTGAATTTTTGCCTGAAGAACAAATATATATAGACGACCTATAACCGAATGATACAATAATACTTAATAATAATAATTAATAATAATTAAAAACTAGAAAAAACACTGTTAAATACACGATTTCTGATGTCTGCCCTCAATTCCTTAGCAAACCTCATCCATTCCGCATACATTGTGATCATAAATAATATTGAAATAATTGCGTCTATGTCACTTGTTTCATAATTAACGGTAGATATTTTTGGTGTTTTGTATGATTCATCAATAATCAATCTAGCTTGATCTGTCATCAGGTTTCTCTGTTTAAGATACAAATATACAAACGTGAAACAAGAAATGCTATAGTTACGTTTACACGGGTTTTCAAATTAGATGTCTCAGAGCGGTTGGAATAGTAAAACTGGTTCTCGAGCTTGTTCTTCTCAAACAAGCGAGATCCTTCCTGGTCATATTCGTACCATTCCGGGAAGACCTTGGGACAAGCCTGAAGACCTCGCAGAATTTCTTCGCCCATTGTTGGCTAGAAAATTGAACTTTCTACCTTGGATGTTCTGAAAGAAGCCATTATTCTATGCAAATCTTTACAGTATATGTAGTACAAATCATATGTAAATGTTGCATGATTCATAATACCCAACTCGTGTAAAAAACACCCTATGCGTTGATTAGCCAAATACATTCAACAAAAACATGGTTCATTATTCTCGACATATGCCTTTGAGTTGAAAGGTAAAAAAAAACGTAAACAAAATCATCCGACGACGACGATTTATTTATCTTTTCAATATGTAAAAATTCACAAAAACATAAATTGTCCATTATCTAATACAATGCTTTCCAGTCTAGTCATGTCGAACCCAAGAGCGCACGGTAGCCAAGCCCATTCATATTTTATTTCTGTAATTTGAGATAAAAAAAGTTTAATTGCTAGCAGTTACCGACAGTCATGCATACGTTACAAAGAACGCTTACTTATGGTGTGGATAGTAAAGTATGAAAACGTGTAATGACAAAATACAGCAAATATTAAAATATGTGCAAGCCGATGACATCTATGTATAAATTTACATCCAGTTGATATGCATTTTATATAGTGTTAATCTGAAAGAGGTAGCTTAATGACAATCTGTACACACATTGAAAAACCCACTTGGTTCATGACTTGTTTCGGTCATTCGGTAAAACTACTAACTACTAACTGTGGTGCTCAAACAGTTCACATACAGAGCTCAACTATCACTCTTTCTTTAGAGCTATCTTAAAGAAAAAAGAAACCCAGACCCTCTGGAGTAAGGATTCTAACAATAAGCAAAGTAAATAAGTAAACTACATAACATTGTATGGAATAAAATGTCTGCAAGAGAATATTACCTTACAACATTATAGTCAAAGTGTGGCGCAATGGGCCTCCTTAGTAGAACGCAACATTATCAAATGAATACAATTTTATTAGTGAAATTTGCATTTTACAATCTAACAACAGTGAGGTGAATACCTTTCTCTAACGTGTTCAAACCCACGCTCCTTTTCCCAGTTTATCTCTATTTCTTCTCGACCTTTCCCATTCTGCACTCCTACCATATATATAGTCTAAACTAATTGCTCATTCGAAATGAGCTCGCCTATATTTTGATGAGCGTGTCATTCCTACAAGTGCACAAGTCACGCTTCCCGCATATATTTTGACGTGTTCATCAGTCACGGTCCTGGATCGTGCCTCTTTATTGCTATTTTACTAGTTTACCGGTACATAAAATGAATATTGTATCATTTGGGTTACTTTTCATATCATTCATTGTCCAGCTTCAAGTTAACTTGCACTTACATTAATTAAACAACACGATGTCTTTAACCAATTATTACCAATTATTATTTAACTGAAAACTAATAAATATTACATCACAAAAGCATAAGCCTGTTTGCCATAATACTAGTTTATTGCTTCTTTTCTTAATAGCTTAGGCTCATGAATCTGCACACTGTCATGACACGTTGTTTTTCATGTTTATTATAATTGGCCTTCTAGATGTATGTAAATACATGTATGTGACGAAATGGTGTTTAAAACATGTTGTGATGCAATTTGGCTTTTAACACCACTTATCTTTTGATGAACTAAGTATCAATAAAGTATAATGACTCCAGTACAACTAGGCTTAAACCCCGATAAGTATGGAAGTATGTATCTTTTCCACATACAAAATATTCAAGCATATCTAGATTACTATTCAAAACAATGTTTTAGTTAATACTTACTCGAGTTGTAGTGTTTTCCGTTTTTCTTATTACAATATCCAGTATTATGCATGTAATCTTTCAGGCCACTTATGTAATTTGGACTAGAAAGTAAGAGCTATGTATTAAATATATTACCTGTTATCCTTGACTGGCTGTCAGCAAATATTAACAAAATTGAGGCAAGACTCAAGTTTGCATGTTTATGGATTACAAACTTCGTAGCTGCCCACGTGGAACAGCAAGATAAAATGGATATGTCGAAGTTTTAGATGTCTTCTCTTCTCTCCAGTAATTAAAGCAAAATATATAATCCATATATAATCCAATTTTCAGCAGACCATGAACATTATCGTTTTCATTGCCCTACACCTTAATAATTTTGCTAAAGGTCTACCTGTGAAAGTAGATTGTAGAGTTATTTGAGAAAATATATTGTTTCGGGTAAAAGAGAGAAAATACCTACGCCGAGTTTCCGATCGTAAGTAATGTGTTATAGGCCAATGGAGAGAAACTTTTAAGTAACAGAAATTATGAAGAATGAACGAGAAACTGCCAGGTGTATTTTATAACAATTTTATTGTGCGATTGCTTTAGATCATAGTTTTAAACGTTAGTTACACATCAATAAGTTTACTGAATGCTGAATGAAGGAAACAGAGAAATAATTATAATTTATATCTGCTCACAAAAATAGATTGCGAAACAAACAAACAGACATGCTAATATAACAATTTCTCAGAAAACGACTGTAAACTTAAAATGGTCCCTAAACGTTGGAATATATTCAGGTGGCACAAATAACTTTTTGTTCCTTCTTCCCAGAAAAAATAATTTGGTTGTCTATTTTATTTTTTGTAAAATGTTTCGTTAACACATAGTAGAAGCATAGTTAATTCAATACAACATACCGTCTGACCTATGAGTTAAGAAGAAAATGTTTATTATATAAATAGTTCAAATCAATGACAAAGTTATCAAGGAGTATCAACCAATACTGTTCTTGTTATTAATAATATAAAGCATAAACACTGTCAAGAAGATTGCAAAACAATAAATGACTTATATATATTGTTTAACTTTTTCACTTTTCAGATAGGTGTAGGAAATCAATAACCAACATCTTCTAAATATCAAAGTGTGTATTGCCGGACGTTTTTCACGTTATAATCGTGTTTTTACTATTTCAACATATGTTTACTCTTATGGATACTGCGTTATATTTACCAGGATACACTGCGGTCTGTGTTATATTCTCCTGGATACACTGCGGGCTGCTTTATATTCACCAGGATACACTGCGGGCTGCTTTATATTCACCAGGATACACTGCGGGCTGTGTTATATTCTCCTGGATACACTGCGGGCTGTGTTATATTCTTCAGGATGCAAGAAAGAATGCAAGCTCACAGGTATCAAACTGTTCAAGCCAAAACAAAATCCTGTGCAAACAACATCCTTGTGTTTACAGCATTGTCTGTAATTAACAAAAGAAACAACGACTTACATAACTCAATGTGTTTCCACAATACCTAATGTCTGGACAAATAATACTTTAGGAAGTGTGAGCACGTGGAACCTATATGTGATATATTACCGAAAAAAGCAATTAAATAACTTTCTTTATCAGATAATCTTCTGCTAGCATAATTGATGTGCGAGAACCGTAAAGAGATGCATTTGAATGTACTACTTAAAATGGTGGACATTTTATCCCGTTCATAACCATATTTTAAGAGCATCTTAACTGTTTTACTATATGAGAAAGTATGCATGTTACTTAAAATATAAATGTGCAATGTAACATGATATGATAGTGATACTAAATTTATAGAATCAGGTGCAGATAAAAAGCTGACTTAAAATTCAATAAAAATGAAAGTGTTTTGTTAAGTTTCGCTAACATAAAAACTCAGGAATACAAATAGTTAACACTTTTTATCCAGCTGTTAGATAAACCCGAAAACATGTCAATTTACAATTAGTAAACAATGTCCTCGTATTGGATTATATACCGAATATATATAGCATCAAAAAGACGGTGTCATGCCGTAAAATATGTCTAAGATGCTTTAAATGTGTTAAAATCTTTATAATTAATGTTTTGAAGGCAAAATCTTCTGAAATAATGGATAAAGTGTTATCGTACACTAACTACAAGCAGGCAAATAGCAAACAGCAATAACTCACGGTAGCTGAAAACAATATCAGAGCAGCTAATATTAATAGAATAGGTTGTAGAAGGTTGTAAACATATTTGGCAATGAAGAGATGTTAAACAATGTGTAAAAATGTATTTTTCACTTTACTCTCGGCATTGTAGGTAAGCTATACGACGATATGCTGGCAGTATCGGTAGAAGAAGAAGAAAAAAGAAGATGATGATGAAAAGAAACAAAAGAAGAATAAAAAGATGGATAAAGGAGATGAAATATAAGAATAAAAAAAGAAGAAGAAGCAGAGAAAGAAAAAGAAGATGGAGAAGGAGAATACATGTTTTATAACTTTGAGATATGCATCACCAAACTCATATAACTAACCACGCGGCGAATGATGAAATAACTAACAAAACATTAATGTTCTTGCTATTTTTACATACAACTAATACTTTAACACATGCATTAATCTATTAATCGAGAAGTTTGATAAAAGTTTGGTGAAAAATGATGTATGTGTACACTATTTATTTAATGCGTTTATTAAATATGTCGATTCTTTAACTACATGTTATCTTTTAGTAAACTAACTAAGAACTCAGAATGAAGCTATTCTTATTTTGATGAACACTTTTGTGATTTAGTATGTGCGCAAACTTATGCACGAGCTCTAACGTCTCCGCGAATGACGAAATAGACAACAGTGGTAGTGTTGAATGGAATTTCTAGATGTCTACGTTTAGATTTGTCAATATAGAAAAACTGGTGAATATCGCATGGTATTGACTGAAATATGCATACGCCTTAAAATTTTACAATATGTGCACAAGAGAACGCATCTGTTATGACAAAGTTGTTTACGAAACTATGGAATTGTTATATGTTCATTCACAGCGATGTCACTTTATTTTAAATCCCTTTAAAGCTCAACATGTACGTATATCACCGAAATGGTAAATACAAATACATTCGTCTTGCAAATACGTACGTCAAACACAAATGCGCTGGTTGGCCACATCACAACAATATAAATACAAATAATTTGATTGGCGTATGGCAAGATTGTATAGCACGTGTCTTAAATGTAGTATAATCGTTATATTTCAAATCCTCAAATTTAATTCTCTGAACAATAATCTCTCATACGTGTTATGCTTATATGCATATTTATGAAAAATTAACTATATGCAAGACAAGTCGCCTTCCACATGGCTTGGACATGTTACACATACATATGGATGGGTCGTTATATTGTTTTTTTTAATAAAATATAAAAAAATGGAGCAAAACAAAGATGGCAGTCAAATGAACGCACTTTTGGACACTCGTGTTTAAGGGTGAAAGATGCAAATATAACTCACTTACATAAATAACAATCGAATGAGCACTTTCCGAACGCTGACGAAGCCGGTCAGTAAAGATTTACATATTATTAACACAAACTATTTCCTGCTTCAGACATTTTTAGTTATGCAAAAAGAAAATAAAGTATATAATTGATCTATACTTACATGTCATAAGTATTTTAGCTTTATACACTAGCTGACTTGCTGTAATTAATTTATTGTCATTTTTTATACGTTAAGCCATTGCGGAAGATTTAATAGATGTATACACCGTTATGGTGTCCGTACTTTCCCCATTGTATGAACAGGTGCTGGTCATTTTATATTATGATGATTGGTTGACCATGGGATGGACTAGGTCGGGGGAGTGGCTAATCAATTTATATTATGATGGGTAGTTGACCATGGGATAGAATACTTTGGGAAGAGAGGTTAAATGTTAAGGAATAATAGTTTAAAATGAATTTAACATATGTCATGTTTATATTACTTTGCCAAAATGTAAAACGTGCATAATAGGCTCTCCCCTTAATTATGATACTAGCATTGAAAACGATATTATGCTAAAATGATTGTAAATATAGGTGCGTCATCATGATCATCAGAATCCTAATCAACAACATCATTGCCATTATCATCATCATAATCATTCTCGCTATAGATTGATCCCAATATTGTATGATTTTCTAGATTTTCAGCCAGCATGGACAAGTATCTGGCCGGGCAGGCTCCTGGAAGGCTTAACAACCAACCTACCCTGATCAAGATGCCAAGGATATTCCGTGTGATCAGTGCGTAGTGTCGGGCCTGGTTATCGCTGCAGAAGGATTCTGCGAGTCTTGCACCGACTACCTGTGCAGCTCCTGTATTAACCTGCACAAGAAACAACAGGCATCGAAGGACCACATTGTTCTATACAGTGATGAAATGGCGATTCAACGACCAACTGATATATGTGAAGAGACATGTTTGAAACATGTCGGTAGGAAAGTGAGCATGTTTTGTTTTGATGATGAAACTCTTGAAAGTGCTCTGTGTTTTTGTAGAAAGACACAGCGGTTGTCTGAAAAAGTCTTTAATTGCAAGACTGTCACATAATAAAGAGTCTTCATATGATATGGCAAAGATTCAAACGACATCACAGAAGCAAAAAGAAGTTATCTTCCAGGTTAATGCTGATGATACAAAAGTGTCATTTAACAAATGATCAATGTCATGCTAAGAGTCTGGATGCTTGTCCCTTACATTGAAGCAGAATGACCAGTTGTTTATAGCTGTTACGAAAAACGAAAAGAAGATACTTGACCATGTCCAAAAAACTAGAAAGGCTCAGCAAAGAAATACAAATTCAGGAATTTGGTTTCTCTATTGAACTTTCTGTCAAATACATACTGGAGAAAAGCAGTAAAATCTTTGTTAAAGAGGTACCATCGCCTACTTCCGCAGATCACTTTGAGAAGGTAGATAGTAACGTTCCGTTGGAGATGGAGCCCACCCCACCCCCATCTACAGTATGCACAGCGGTGACAAAAATGTCCATCAAGTCACATGATGACTAGTCTGTTTGCTATGTTTGTGGAATAGTGGCAATATTAGATACAAAACTAATTGTGACTGATAACATGAATAATTGTCTTACGATTGCTGACACGACCAACGATCAGATCTTGAAGGGACTGTTACTTACCACACCACCTGTGGATATAACTAATCTCTCCAGTGGACGCGTAGCTGTTACCTTCCCAGAGATCAAGCAGATCAAGTTTTCTCTGCGGAAATCAGCATGAACAGTTGTGGTACTATAGATGTCGATGTTGATTTTTTTGGAATTCGGTGCACTGGGGAAAAACTCGTCGTAACATTCACATTCTAGCGAAAGTTGAGATATTAGACTTGAATAGTCAGATTCTTCGTTCCATCTGGACATGAGTTATTTCAAAATCCTCGGTGCCACACTCTCAGTCCTGATAACAAGTTAAACTACGTCAATGATCATACAAATAACACCATCACCTGCCTTGACAATACGGGAGTCCTCATGTGGGTATACCGTGATAATCGTTTAACTTCGATTTAAAAATATTACATTGCAAAATTTAATGTAACCAAACGATTATTTTTAAAGACTAAATGGCTCGATGGCGTGAGTTGATGCGTATAAATGTTTTTACAAAATTACAATTTACAACAAATTAACTTACTCGAACTACAATGATATTTGCTTTGTTTATAAGTAGGGACAGGTTTTATTCTTTATATTTATTTTGCTTCTAAAGTTGATACCTCTTATATTAATAAATTGACGGAATTCAGTTAATTATTGGTGTACGAAGACCCCGGACATTTCTAGAACCACCGTCCACTGAAAGTCAGCTGGAAGACCTCCCCACTTGAAAGTTGGCGCCTCAACCAGGTGGTCCGTGTTGATGTAAGAACTTAGCGCCTCAACCAGGTGGTCTGTGTTGATGTAAGAACTTAGCGCCTCAACCAGGTGGTCCGTGTTGATGTAAGAACTTAGCACCTCAACCAGGTGGTCTGTGTTGATGTAAGAACTTAGCGCCACAACCAGGTGGTCTGTGTTGATGTAAGAACTTAGTGCCTCAACCAGGTGGTCCTTGTTGATGTAAGAACTTAGCGCCTCAACCAGTTGGTCCGTGTTGATGTAAGAACTTAGCGCCTCAACCAGGTGGTCCGTGTTGATGTAAGAACTTAGCGCCTCAACCAGGTGGTCCATGATGATGTAAGAACTTAGCGACTCAACCAGGTGGTCCGTGTTGATGTAAGAACTTAGCGCCTCAACCAGGTGGTCCGTGTTGATGTAAGAACTTGTTCGTGTATTTTTAAATCTAAAAAACACAACACTTTATATAGTAATACATTACTTAATCAGAAGATATACTTTGTAGGAGTTTCAATTAGCGTGTCATCCATATTAGAAATCTTGATTGTGATGAAGACTGGTATGTTGTGTTAAATAATTCCAAAGAAATTGACATACGTAGCATTGACGAATTTTTTAGACGATAGCACCTAGTATTGTTGTACGGTAACCGACCTTACGAGAGATACTAAAAGTCTTCATAATCACGTTTAATTTTGATGAATGTTCCCTATATTCGCATAAATGTCAAGCTATTAATAACTCTGTTTACCTTGCGTTATAGTTCGCTTTATCTTTAGTCATGCGTTTACTACTTCGCTGGAGGGCCAGACGTTGTACATTGGGGGACATTATTCGGTAATAACATTGCAATCTTGTTGTATTTGAACATATTTGATTATTTGCGAACACACTATTAGTAGTGCGCGAATATACGTCGTTATTTTCAGTTCAGCTTAAGCCATACGACATGTACCTTGACACGGGAAATTGAACTATTCCCAATATATGTGTGAGTGTCCCATATAATTAATTTCTCCTTGATTAACGAAGCAAACCAGCATTACATGGAGAGTTAAAGGGTCTAATATTACACAAACAATATTTTACCATTCATGTAACAATGTGTCCTTCAAATATCGCTGATTGTTATAATGTAAAACTGAATGGAAAAGTCTTAAATCTTTAAGGCATGTTCTTAGTAAATTAAAGAGATAAATGCACTACGTGTCTGCTCCTTTGGCTTTCCTTTTTAGTCTGGAATCTTGAATCTGTTCACTCTTATCCATAGTTCACAATAAATTGTAAAAGTGTATTTGTCAATCAAATTTAAGTTACGTACTTTGCAATAAAAGAAGTGATTCACAAACAATAACAATTTATGAATACATAATTCTCCGCATCTAAAGATATATGTACTTAAGCAATAAGAGAAGAAGGCATCTATCGAACAAAAACATAATTTCAAAACTGACATAAAAACGACCTTCATTTTATAAGAACCTTGAAAGAAACGATATTATTATGTAAGGGGATAAAACACTGTTATGTGTATATATTTATTTACCCGTTTCAAAAGATCGTGTTTACTTATACTCACAATAACGCATCGAAGCGTATGATAGCAACCTAGACAAATGCCCCAACAACTCATGTGCATAGTAAGATATAAATACATTTATTAGACTGTCTTTATAAAGTTGCCTAATCGTGTAAAGTAGAACTTATCATCTGAGCGTAGAAATATTGTTATACACATATTTGCTTACAGTTTTACTACCAACAGCTTCATGCATCAGAATTTAATCAGAAAACGTGTTAAAATTGTTAATTTTAAGTGTATCGGTGCAAGGACGTTTCATCCTCATATCACTATCAGAATCGTGATATAAGTTTTTATGACATGGAATAATATATGTCTCTTAAGGAATTGTGACTTACTGAAAGTCTTTAACACAAACATGCTAGGGTCATGTATCTGAGTAATAGTAGTTAGTTCTCGGCAGATCCCGGTCTGCTACGTTTAGTGCCGAAATCCAAACGGGGGTGTCTTTCGTGCCAACGTCCTATCTATTAAGAGCACGCGCTCACTACGCATACTTTAAATAAGGTCCTATCTATATCGATAGATTATAACTCCTTCACTATCTACCTGAAATAGAAGAATAACCTATAACATTGTGCATATAGCTAAGTTGAAATCCAGATCATCGTGCTTATATTATCATAATGTACGTGTACCTATTACAAAACGGAACTTTTCAAAAACGAACTACAGGGTTCTTAAATTGTGTGGTATTGCACTTTCTTACACTTTTCTTGATTACAATACAGTGGACCAGAAAGTGTATGCATACTGATATTCGTTCATGTCTGGCCTTTATGTTATGGTATCTTCCGTATTTTAATAATAGATAAAAATAAACTTAACCGTGTTAGGACTTACTTTGTTTCAGCATCTGGATAATGGTCGAATCTCATTTACATTATAAGGCGTATTGTTGGTCATTCTAACAATTATCTTAAATTGTTAAATTTCATTAGGTAAATAGGAAAAGGTCCTATCAAAATGTTCATAGATATTTTTAAATTTTAATCTACCTCTAGACATAACACACACACAAAAACATTGGTTACCGCCTTCGAACATGCATGCTCCTAGAGCGGGTATCTATATATAAACTTAAGATCACAATTCGTTGTAATTCGAATTAGCTAAGTAGTTTGTTTACAATATTAGTTAACTAGTTAGAAGCAAGTCGAAACAAATAAAGAGTTAGACGATTTTATTGTAGTATTGATCTTAAACACTTCAACGGAGTAGAGTGTACATAGAAGTATACATTGTTTGTCATTAAATGGCAAGGTCAAAGGTTAGAAGGCTGCGTGTAATACACAACAAAATAGACATTCACTAAACCTTATATTTGTAATTTTCAAATAAAACTATGTGATTGATTAATGCTTGACACATCTTTTCACATGTAATGATAAAAAAGTCTTTGATTGGCGTTTCTTCACTAGATTTGTGAAGAATCGATGATGGTATGTTAAAACGGGTTTACAGATCAGGAATTTTGATTTCACATGGGACCCAGTAATGCAATCGGAAGAGACGCGATGGCAAGTACGGGACTGTGGGTTGAAACCTGGGTCTGGACATAGAAAGCAATAGGATTGTAGTGATATTACTATAGGAGACATAAACGGAGCGTTTTGACATGTTTACGTGTACTTATGTGTTTAAGACGAAAGGGTTGTTTATTAAAATACATTGCGAGTTATAATATGATGTATTGTCTAACTTTAAAAGCCAATCATGATTTTACAATTTTTTAATGTTTTTAAATTAAAAAGACGATTAGACAAGCAAATTAAAATGTAAACGTTTCAGCAAGAATATGTTACGAACGTGTTTGTCATATATATGTACAGGTTTTACAACTAGGCCAAGGGCGATTTTATCAGGTTTGTGTGATAAGTTTCAAGCGTGTCATTATTCCTCTGCCTTACCTGAATATCAAACTTTCTCAGAGACTTCAGCTTGAAGGGGAACGCGAAAAATTATGCAAATAATTTGTATCCGTCAAAAACATAGCCATTAACTTCAAGATTAAAGTTTTAATATTTGATATAATTACATGTGTATGCTTCATGGGTGGCTCGCTATCAATTGTGTTAAAAATAATATATTCAATCCAAAAATCATGGTTGACAGTGGTTTCGCCATTTTGCGTATGTTATAAACCAGATTAAAAATAATTTTAGCATTGCTGATATTCCTTACTATCTTTTCTAAATGTCTAAGACACTCAGTTGAGCGATAGAAGGCCATCATGGCTCTCTTGTTTATTGTTTGACTTGTTTATTGCGCTAGCAACCAATACCTTGCCATTAAGTATATCTGCGTAGGGGAAATATCACAATGGAAAAGTTATACGGAGTGATTCTGATTTTTAAGATTGTTCATAAGCTTTTATGCATGGTCACACTTACCCATATCTGTTTATTTATGTACACATATTTAGCTACCATGCGTTCGTGATTCTGTACGTTCAAATATATACACATATTTACTCTATCTAAAATAAAGTATATTCTTTAGATAAAGTAATGAAGTTGTGTCACATCTATGAAACCAAATAACAATCTAAATTAGTTCTTAAAAGTTAATAAGTCGCCGAGATTTGGTCTGTAATTAAAGTTATTTTGAGTTTTTGCCATTTGTTATCAGAACTTTTTAATGCAAATTTCGTGACAAGGTCAGGCGACCTTGGATTTTGTATTGATTGTATACTTTCTTAAAGTTAGAGTGACAATGATTTCGTATCATAACGATTTTGATTCAGAAGTAATAATATCATTCCTTAAGAGATTCAAACACGATTTCATTCTATTTACTCGATAAAGTAAATCAAGACAACGAAATATTTAGTGTGGTAACGTATAAAACAGAAAAACAAATTACAAATAAATTGACAGTTTGCCTTTATTTACTATATGTAATAGCACCTTACCCAAGTTATGGGGTATTTACAAATACTGCTGCATGAGCATATACTTAAGTTTAAATAAGAAAGTTTCATAACCATAAACTTATACTTAAAGTTAAGTTTGATTTGTTTATAACATAACCTCAACTGTTAGACAGTACAAATGGTAAAATAAGACTTGTCAGAGCTGATTACCCAGTTACTCATGTGACCTCAAAAGTAATAGTCACTTGTTTGTCTAAGTTGAAATGTAACTAACTCTGCAACGTGGCTTGCATACATTTTTTGATATGACAGTCGGGTTTTTATGCTTTACTCTTTGGGATTGGCAACAGCAAAACGCGCGTTAATGGCTCTTTTCAGGGAACAACAATTTATTTGATTGTATGCGACAAAAATGGCCTAAACTGTTGGGTGCCACCTTAAAACCGATTGTTATTCCATTAACATCACACTTACGGATGGGTTTCTCAAGTACAGGCTGCGAAAAGACAATTGAATCTATTGAAAACAAAACAGCCCAAAAGATTCCGTATTCTTATCGTTAAGATATGACGTCATTGAATAGAAAGTACTGAGTTGGGTAATGAAAATGGAGTATTTCTGTTAGAAATGCATACAATGCCTGATTGTAAACATTGTTTATACTTAACTTATTTTTTATTGAACAAATTGTTATAGGCGGTAATGTCCCCACCTGTGAAATAGTTCGACAGTGTATTATAGTACATGCTATATTTGTTAATTGCCATCATTGTTGTGTGTTTTATTAACGAAGATAAAGAATAATCTTATTCCAACCTTTTTAAAGGATGCTAAAAAGTCCATGTGTCTTGAACAAGTTCGGACACATACTCAGTTACCTTGTTTTACATTTTTACATTAATAATCTTGATTATTTTAAAAGTACGTGTCTAACAATAATTTGTGATGAAAGCCAAAAAGGCTACATACCGTTTAAAGTGACTGCACATTCGTAAATGTTGTAAACTGTAGTTACAATACTTAAATTATGTTCTTGTTTTTCTTTCTCGTTAGCTTAAGATTTCACTCATATAACTTAAGCTACCGGATTATTTCTTATATATATTCTTGTGAGTTGGAACTTCTTTCTAATCGCTGAGTTAAATTTGTTTTAAATTCGAACAATTATGATGCATAAAAAATACATCAACCTTCCTTTTCTGTCTTGAAATTAAATTACCTTTTTTATGGTAGACAATTGTGTAAATTTGTGAACTTTTAAAGGGTTTATATAGTTAATCAAGGGGTGAAATATTTTACATGTAATTGCTATATACAGAAAAAAAAATAATTGAACGAATAATTTCTAATGACAAAAACGTTTGGTGCAGAAATAAACTTATTCAATGTTTGGTAGAAAGATTGGAATAGTTCTTGGGAACAAAGACCGAGATGTCATGTATTGAATATTTCCATACAATGCAGGATGACCTACTCCCTACTGCAAGAAAGAAAGTATACAGGTAAAGGAGTATAACTTATAAAACATTTTCCTTAATGGACACAAGAAAGAAATGTTCACAGCGTCATTTTTGTGAAGAATATGATAAGCAATAAAATATTTAAGGTGGTATACTTAGGTGGACCAAAATGTTTTTAATTAATAACCAGGGAAATCTTTGTTACTTGAAAAGGTCCTGTTAATGTTTTTCATTGATGTCTTAGATCTCTGTGATATTCAAGCATCTATCCCCATATTGCAAACTGGCATTTCCTATCCAATCCACGCTGCAGATAAAGCTATGTTTAAATTAAGAAAGATACGAGAATTCTTACTTATAAGAAGATGCTATATCGTCTGTGTAACCGGCTCTTATGACGATACCTGGTTTTAGCAGAAATCACTATCGCGCTTTTAATGGAGTTTGAAAAAAAGCAGTCATTAAGAGTGATTCTTTTTTCGATTGGTACTGTCTAACAATAGAGTTAGTGTGCAGAATAGTATTTTTTTAGATTCCAATATTAGTTAACGTAGAAATTTTGCCATTTCTTAATACATATGTTAGATAATGTTACATGTATTTTACATATGTATACTGTCGGATACCACCTTTAACTATAGCCCTTAGATACTATATACTTAACATGTTCGATAAAAATGACATTGGTAAAATGCGATTGCTTTAGAAATAAAACCGCATATTCTGAAAAAAAATATCAAGGACGTTATAGCAAGACAATAATTCAAGTTTACACTGTTTAATAATGTTCAATCACTTTTAAAGCTTTATAGTTTTTACTAAATAGATTATTGATAGCCATGCATTTATGTTTAAACTTATGTCAATATATTCCACAACAACAAAATAACATAAACATGTAACAGTGGTGCCTAAACGTGTTGGATAGATTCATTCAATCTGTTTGGAATAAGACAACAGCTAACATTTGTTTATCTAACTATAAGGATTTTGCTGTGCGAATGTTATGCACTCCGTCTTGAACATACCGATACGTCGATAAAATTCACGCGGTTATGTTATGTGTCATGGCTGAGAAAGCGCAACCTATTTATCCCATTATGTTTATGTTTTAAGTATTATAGTAAACCATGTGTCAATTTAACACCAGTTAATTATTATAGCAAACTATGAGTACATTTAACACCAGTTAAGTATTATAGCAAACTATGTGTAAATTTAACACCAGTTAAGTATTATAGCAAACCACGTGTAAATTTAAGACCAGTTAAGTATTATAGCAAACTATGTGTAAATTTAACACCAGTTAAGTATTATAGCAAACTATGTGTAAATTTAACACCAGTTAAGTATCATAGCAAACCATGTGTAAATTTAACACCAGTTAAGTATTATAGCAAACCATGTGTAAATTTAACACCAGTTAAGTATTATAGCAAACCATGTGGAAATTTAACACCAGTTAAGTATTAAAGCAAACTATGTGTAAATTTAACACCAGTTAAGGATTATAGCAAACTATGTGTAAATTTAACACCAGTTAGGTATTATAGCAAACCATGTGTAAATTTAACATCAGTTAAGTATTATAGCAAACCATGTGTAAATTTAACACCAGTTAAGTATTATAGCAAACTATGTGTAAATTAAACACCAGTTAAGTATTATAGCAAACTATGTGTAAATTTAACACCAGTTAAGTATTATAGCAAACCATGTGTAAATTTAACACCAGTTAAGTATTATAGCAAACCATATGTAAATTTAACACCAGTTAAGTATTATAGCAAACCATGTGTAAATTTAACACCAGTTAAGTATTATAGCAAAATATGTGTAAATGTAACACCAGTTAAGTATTATAGCAAACCATGTGTAAATTTAACACCAGTTAAGTATTATAGCAAAATATGTGTCAATTTAACACCAGTTAAGTATTATAGCAAAATATGTGTAAATTTAACACCAGTTAAGTATTATAGCAAACTATGTGTAAATTTAACACCAGTTAAGTATTATAGCAAACCATGTGTAAATTTAACACCAGTTAAGTATTATAGCAAACCATATGTACATTTAACACCAGTTAAGTATTATAGTAAACCATGTGTAAATTTAACACCAGTTAAGTATTATAGCAAACTATGTGTAAATTCAAACACCAGTTAAGTATTATAGCAAACCATGTGTAAATTTAACACCAGTTAAGTATTATAGCAAACCATGTGTGAATTTAACACCAGTTAAGTATTATAGCAAACCATGTGTAAATTTAACACCAGTTAAGTATTATAGCAAACTATGTGTAAATTTAACACCAGTTAAGTATTATAACAAACCATGTGTACATTTAACACCAGTTAAGTATTATAGCAAAATATGTGTAAATTTAACACCAGTTAAGTATTATAGCAAACCATGTGTAAATTTAACACCAGTTAAGTATTATAGCAAACTATGTGTAAATTTAACACCAGTTAAGTATTATAGCAAACCATGTGTAAATTTAACACCAGTTAAGTATTATAGCAAACCATGTGTAAATTTAACACCAGTTAAGTATTATAGCAAACCATGTGTAAATTTAACACCAGTTAAGTATTATAGCAAACCATGTGTAAATTTAACACCAGTTAAGTATTATAGCAAACCATGTGTAAATTTAACACCAGTTAAGTATTATAGCAAACCATGTGTAAATTTAACACCAGTTAAGTATTATAGCAAACCATGTGTAAATTTAACACCAGTTAAGTATTATAGCAAACCATGTGTAAATTTAACACCAGTTAAGTATTATAGCAAACCATGTGTAAATTTAACACCAGTTAAGTATTATAGAAAACTATGTGTAAATTTAACACCAGTTAAGTATTATAGCAAACTGTGTGTAACTTTAACACCAGTTAAGTATTATAGCAAACTGTGTGTACATTTAACACCAGTTAAGTATTATAGCAAACCATGTGTAAATTTAACACCAGTTAAGTATTATATTAAGTATTATAGCAAACCATGTGTAAATTTAACACCAGTTAAGTATTATAGCAAACTGTGTGTAAATTTAACACCAGTTAAGTATTATAGCAAACCATGTGTAAATTTAACACCAGTTAAGTATTATAGCAAACTATGTGTAAATTTAACACCAGTTAAGTATTATAGCACACCATGTGTAAATTTAACACCAGTTAAGTATTATAGAAAACCATGTGTAAATTTAACACCAGTTAAGTATTATAGCAAACCATACCATGTGTAAATTTAACACCAGTTAAGTATTATAGCAAACCATGTGTAAATTTAACACCAGTTAAGTATTATAGCAAACTATGTGTAAATTTAACACCAGTTAAGTATTATAGCAAACCATGTGTAAATTTAACACCAGTTAAGTATTATAGCAAACCATGTGTAAATTTAACACCAGTTAAGTATTATAGCAAACCATGTGTAAATTTAACACCAGTTAAGTATTATAGCAAACCATGTGTAAATTTAACACCAGTTAAGTATTATAGCAAACCATGTGTTAATTTAACACCAGTTAAGTATTATAGCAAACCATGTGTAAATTTAACACCAGTTAAGTATTATAGCAAACTATGTGTACATTTAACACCAGTTAAGTATTATAGCAAACCATGTGTAAATTTAACACCAGTTAAGTATTATAGCAAACCATGTGTAAATTTAACACCAGTTAAGTATTATAGAAAACTATGTGTAAATTTAACACCAGTTAAGTATTATAGCAAACTGTGTGTAACTTTAACACCAGTTAAGTATTATAGCAAACTGTGTGTAAATTTAACACCAGTTAAGTATTATAGCAAACCATGTGTAAATTTAACACCAGTTAAGTATTATATTAAGTATTATAGCAAACCATGTGTAAATTTAACACCAGTTAAGTATTATAGCAAACTGTGTGTAAATTTAACACCAGTTAAGTATTATAGCAAACCATGTGTAAATTTAACACCAGTTAAGTATTATAGCAAACTATGTGTAAATTTAACACCAGTTAAGTATTATAGCACACCATGTGTAAATTTAACACCAGTTAAGTATTATAGAAAACCATGTGTAAATTTAACACCAGTTAAGTATTATAGCAAACCATGTGTAAATTTAACACCAGTTAAGTATTATAGCAAACCATGTGTAAATTTAACACCAGTTAAGTATTATAGCAAACCATGTGTAAATTTAACACCAGTTAAGTATTATAGCAAACTATGTGTAAATTTAACACCAGTTAAGTATTATAGCAAACCATGTGTAAATTTAACACCAGTTAAGTATTATAGCAAACCATGTGTAAATTTAACACCAGTTAAGTATTATAGCAAACCATGTGTAAATTTAACACCAGTTAAGTATTATAGCAAACCATGTGTAAATTTAACACCAGTTAAGTATTATAGCAAACCATGTGTTAATTTAACACCAGTTAAGTATTATAGCAAACCATGTGTAAATTTAACACCAGTTAAGTATTATAGCAAACTATGTGTACATTTAACACCAGTTAAGTATTATAGCAAACCATGTGTAAATTTAACACCAGTTAAGTATTATAGCAAACTATGTGTAAATTAAACACCAGTTAAGTATTATAGCAAACCATGTGTAAATTTAACATCAGTTAAGTATAATAGCAAACTATGTGTAAATTTAACACCAGTTAAGTATTATAGCAAACCATGTGTAAATTTAACACCAGTTAAGTATTATAGCAAACCATGTGTAAATTTAACACCAGTTAAGTATAATAGCAAACTATGTGTAAATTTAACACCAGTTAAGTATTATAGCAAACTATGTGTAAATTTAACACCAGTTAAGTATTATAGCAAACTATGTGTAAATTTAACACCAGTTAAGTATTATAGCAAACTATGTGTAAATTTAACACCAGTTAAGTATAATAGCAAACTATGTGTAAATTTAACACCAGTTAAGTATTATAGCAAACTATGTGTAAATTAAACACCAGTTAAGTATTATAGCAAACTATGTGTAAATTTAACACCAGTTAAGTATAATATCAAACTATGTGTAAATTTAACACCAGTTAAGTATTATAGTAAACCATGTGTAAATTTAACACCAGTTAAGTATTATAGCAAACTATGTGTAAATTTAACACCAGTTAAGTATAATAGCAAACTATGTGTAAATTTAACACCAGTTAAGTATAATAGCAAACTATGTGTAAATTTAACACCAGTTAAGTATTATAGCAAACCATGTGTAAATTTAACATCAGTTAAGTATAATAGCAAACTATGTGTAAATTTAACACCAGTTAAGTATTATAGCAAATCATGTGTAAATTTAACACCAGTTAAGTATTATAGCAAACCATGTGTAAATTTAACACCAGTTAAGTATAATAGCAAACTATGTGTAAATTTAACACCAGTTAAGTATTATAGCAAACTATGTGTAAATTTAACACCAGTTAAGTATTATAGCAAACTATGTGTAAATTTAACACCAGTTAAGTATTATAGCAAACTATGTGTAAATTTAACACCAGTTAAGTATAATAGCAAACTATGTGTAAATTTAACACCAGTTAAGTATTATAGCAAACTATGTGTAAATTAAACACCAGTTAAGTATAATAGCAAACTATGTGTAAATTTAACACCAGTTAAGTATTATAGCAAACCATGTGTAAATTTAACACCAGTTAAGTATTATAGCAAACTATGTGTACATTTAACACCAGTTAAGTATTATAGCAAACCATGTGTAAATTTAACACCAGTTAAGTATTATAGCAAACCATGTGTAAATTTTCAACTAAGCGTAGGCTCAACGTTTCGATAATTAAGATCAATTAATCAATCTTTCACAAAATTATTCTTAATTTATCAACTGTGATTCAACGGTGATTAAAAGTCCACAATTTTAAGATATTCTTAATTGAGATACACTTTACCGATATGAATGCTATTAGAGCAGAAATAACTGTTAATGATAGATGCATGTAAAGTTATCAGTGTATATATTTACATAAACAATACATTTTGTAACAGACATATTTAACAATTATATATCTTTAGTTATAATTCCATTTAGAATACATTAAAACGGTGACTTTCGGTCACAATTTTGAGACACCAAGTTGGACTTCTGTCTGTTTATATCTCCAGTCGTGCCCAATTTATGTGACGAATATTGGGCAGTGAACTGTTTTTTGTTGTTTTTTTTTTGCTTTAAAGTATAACATCAGATTAAAACAATTATGCAACAAGGTATCCATCATGCATTTTATAGAAGTATAAACAATATCAATGGTCTCACTAGCTTTTCTGACCGCCGTACAAAACTCATCAAGAATGTGTTTGCATTTTGTTGTTGTTTACAACTGGTAAATCAGTCGTTGTGCTGTATTGCTAGTAACTGACATTTCTACAGACATTTCTTTGCTTTTATGTAAACAAATAATATGGACATTAACTACTGGAATAATGTCTCTATATCTCTCCAATCGTCTCCTATATTGGTGAGACAACTTGAGCAATTTGCATACACTTTACATCAAAGTACACAGTAGTTACAACTTCGAGATTTTGATTGAATGTATTAAATACTATGCCAGTTGCAAATAATTACTCGGCTAGCTGTGATTTGCATTCCATTATTTTATATCCGTTCACAATAACACAAACAGTTTAAAGTGGACATGGATTTTTATCGAATGACGACATCAATGTGTTCTTTTCCGTCATAAATTCGGCTGTTTTAATTCAAACCAATCTCTCATTTGTAACTTCAATGTTGTTATCGTTGTTTTTTATCCCCAGTACAAATTTGATTGATCTTTACATTACGAATGTTTTTATTCGTCAACAGTTTTCTTTTATCAGTTTTAATTCATGATGATTGTGTTTGCTGTTAGCTTTAATTTTGATATGATATTTTTATTTACACTGTGATAAAAACCTTCAGGAAGTTCGCGGTTGAAGGGCCCCAAAAACACGTTCTAAACATCCCAGTCAATCCTTTTGCCAACTAACCGTACCAAGGCTGTTATTATTGGCTTTTCTTTTTTGGATATTGCCTCGCCTCCTTGATTTTTGCACTTTAACATTTACTATGTGCGCCTTTGTCTAGAGATAGGCCAAATTTTAATATCTGTGTTAATTAAATACCTATGTAGGACCCTTTCCTATATTCCTATAACATATATGTTATATTTCTCATCTCACATTGTGTCACATTGGCATTAAACATCTTGACGCATGGCGGCCTAAACACTTTTTATTTCCGAAGCTTCCGAAAGTTAATCAAAATATTAAACAGAGACCGTAATTACAACTTCCTGCCAAGTATGTACCTATCAGACTCCATGCACACACGTTCGTAACTGGAATGCCTTAATATTATGAATGTAAGCAATAACAAACAGTATATTTTGTTGTGATAAATATAGGTAATTTGTAGTGTACTAAATGGGTAGTCAAATGTAAATGCTGATTTTGCTGTGAGTTAATACATATATAAAGCTAAGTATCAAAGCATTCATTTACCAGCTCCCCGCGAAAAGAAAGTACGGCATATTTAGCAAACGGTTCAAACTAAACTGTTTATACGCGATAAATTACAGCTGAACAGTGCATTTTGGATAATTCTTTACAGGTAAATGTAATAAAAATATACATTTATCCCCCGAATGAGAACGTTTATATTTTCATAACAAACATTGCAGTATGACCATCGGGAGCTATAAATATCTTGTGTATCTTGATGGCCGCCTTGTCACAGAGTGTCTTGACCTGGTCCACAGTGTACTTGTAGCTGTTGGAATCACTCTTACCTAGTTGCACCCTTTCACCACGGGGAAATCTCAGTGTCACGCTGGTGTTAGCTGCAATAGAAATGTATATAAATTTAAATATATATATATATATATATATATATATATATATATATATATATATATATATATATATATATATATATATATATATATATATATATATATATATATATATATATATATATATATATATATATATATATATATATATATATATATATTAGAAGATGTATAGTCTGTTGTTTCAGTATATGGAATGGAAAATTTATCGATACCTAGTAGACACCTTTGCGTTGATAAATTACGCAAACCATTTCATTATCGACTTCGTCTTGAAATATGACATTATCAAAATATTGCTTTTAAGTTATCTTTTCTTTAGTGTCAGCGGTAATCAAAGGTTGAAACAAACGGTAGTTGAAGTGTGTGATACAACGTGTTTAATGAAACAGACAAAGCGTTAAACAAATGTAGAACTGGTGGAAGAATGTGGAAGAATGTTACTGTATCTACATAAATATCCCTTTTTCCAGGCGACTTACCTCAATAAAGGAAACCAGTATGAACGTATTGATAAAAATATTGAAATGCTGAAAGCATTTGTACTTACGGATTGTGTGCATCTGATCAATCTTTGATATGGCATTTATCACCATTTGACTTGGGCGATCACTTCCAAAGTTTCTTTTGAATGTTCCGTCAATGTCGAAAGTAGACGGGTCGATTGTTGTTCCGAATTCTTTGTTAAATCTTGTGAACAGATTACGGTACATCTCGGTGAATCCCGATTTAAGATCACCGCCTAAGTATGCTTTCACAATGGCGTCGCCATCAGTGGTGATGTCCAAGGTCATCACGAATATGTCCTTGTCTAAACAAGATGTCAGTTTAATGCGTGAAATATTTACAAATATGATATCACATTTTGTTTAATTGATGTTTTTCTTCTAGTTAGAGGTTGTGACCCAAAGGCAGTTTGCGGCACAAGCGTACAAAACTGAGCCTGTTTCGAAGCTGTCCTTTAGGAATCGAAGTAAATAATCATAAGAAGTAATTTATATAAAAATATACATAAGCCATGAAATCATTACTGTAACAAAAATTAACAAAACATATTTAATACTAAAAAATGAAGTCCCACACAACGAAAAAAGTTTTGTTCGAAATGGAAAGGTTTTAGGATAATTCTTTAATGCGTCTACGACAAGTCAGGTGCTTACACCAACAAACTGCCAATACATTTTTAACTTTAGTGAAAGAGCCAACAATAAATACATAATTCGTAATAAGTAGTGTAAGCCTGACGATCGTTATATTTTAATAGTTTTGCTAATATTGTTAACTTACGATATGACTAATATGAAATCTATACTTAATTTTTGAAACCCGATTTTTGATTACAATCAATTGTTGAAATTCTTCGGCTGTTTTTGTGCTATAGCTTTTTATTAGTTTCACCCACCGGTCATAGCATTGACGACGTTCTTCAGAAATGTAGTCTGTTCATCATAAGGAATGTTCTGAATGGATACTCCAAGCATCACGATAATCTTCCGGTTTTTGCCATTGTTGCTAGATGGAAAAATGTAAAATATTAACCGAAAATGAGAGACTACAGCAGGATAACCGAATAAATCATAACGTCGTTGTTAACAAAATCGACGCAATAAAGACGGCAATTTTCGGTAAGTAATGAGTTGTTTATCTTTAAATCAAATCGGTCACATAATAACATTAACATGACACGTATACATACACGCTGGTTTCTTAAGCAATACAATGATTTCCATCCGTTTATTGATTGTAAAGACAGGCATATCTCCGAGTTTTGCCAAGTACATGTACACCGTCAAACACAACTTGCGTCATTTTAGAGTTGTCATGTTATAATTATAATAGTAAATCTTATAAAAAAACTGCTGACTTTTATGCTAAATATTTAAATTGATACCAAACCGTCGGCGATAGGTTTACTTTCTGCCATTTTAATATTACTCTCCCATGTCGAACCTACCGGACGGCATCCAAGCCCACACTGTAATCCCCCGGGATAGGCAACACGGTCAAACGATCGCCGTATTCGGCGGCAATCATTTTGCTCTCCTTCTGCAGCATATCTGTAAACAATAACGGAGTACAGAAATATTATAAGTTCAGGAATTGAGAGCATGGGGCGCTCCACAAATCGGATTTCAGCACCTCAGGCGGGTATTATGCCGATAAAGTGTGCCTTTGAGGTAACGAGGTTTATCCATGTGTGTTAGAGTGTGTGAGTGTATGTGTGTGTGTGTGTGTGAGTGTGTGTGTGTGTGTGTGTGTGTGTGTGTGTGCGCGTGCGTGTGTGTGTGCGTGCGTGAGCGTAAGGGCACACGTGTGTAAAACATCGTCAATTTTGTTATAACTTTAAAATTGACTTTGTCCACTTTGTGTTCGTGTGAGACAATGCGTTTTACGGTAATTAGAAAAGTATAAGATTGTGCAAGATATAACTTTCTTGAAAAAGTGATGAAACACAAAAAAGGAGCTAAGCGTTATATAAGTGTTCTGAAAAAAAAGATGCAATACATGCTATGTTAAATAGTATGCTATCTAAAAGCCAGAGTGGTCCATTTGCGATACATAAACTGCACACTATACTTAAATAGAGGGTTGGTTTCCGTATAATTTGATGTGATATTTGTTAGATTTTATGATGAATTCAGCTTGTTTTGTGTACATCAGCTCAGTAGAAATTCGAGGCGAAACAAAACATTAAAATGTAACAGTAAGTATTTTTGAAACAGTGATATTAAGGCAAAACACATTTTGAAAATGTACCGGCGGAAATATCGATCGGATACAAGTTGAGACAGTCTTGTTTCTGGAGAAGACAATCAATCAGCAGGCGAGTATTCTTCATGTAGCCACATCCGAGGTCTACAACGTCACATGGTTGTTCGATACACGACACTATGTCCTGGAACGGTAGGCAAATATAACCGCATTATACAAAAAAAGGCAAAGATTCTAACATCGAAGGTCGTTGTCCGGCAATAACAGAAAGTGTCAAAACACCAGGAAATGCCAATTGTACGCGATTCACAGAAGCATAACTTATGTATTTACTCACATTGTATATAGCTTTTCGTTGCAATATGTTGCTTACTATTTTGTACATATAAAATTTTCTTCATATTTAGAGGAATAAATGATAAAAGATAAAATATACCTTAACATGTTTCAGTTCTTTAAACTTACTACCAATCTCCTGATCGTAAGTCACATTTATTAACATCAGTATTGCTAGCAATATAAAATAGTTTTTTCTCAATTTGAAGGTGCGTTAGTGCGCGGAAATATGCCCCAGCTTAGCTGAATTTTTGACTGAAGTACAAATAGGTTGAAATAATTGAAGACACGTTTTGTCTTCAACTACAATTCGTATATTTTTAGTCGACCTATAACCGAATGATACAATAATAAAATAAAAACACGGTTAAACACAAGGTTTCTGATGTTTGCTCGAAATTCCTTATCAAACCTCATCCAGCCCGTATACATTGTGGTCAGAAATAGTATTGAAATATTGGCGTCTTTGTCACTTGTTTCATAATTAACGGTAGATATGTTGAGTGTTTTGTTTGATTAATCAATGATCCATCTAGCATTGAACTGTCATTGGGTTTCTCTGTTTTAAATGAAAATATACAAACGTGAAATAAGAAGTTCTATACTTACGTTTACACGATTTGTCAAATTAGATGTCTCAGAGCGGTTGCAATAGTAAAACTGGTTCTCGAGCTTGTTCTTCTCAAACAAGCGAGATCCTTCCTGGTCATATAGGTACCATTCTGGGAAGACCTTGGGACAAGCCTGAAGACCTCGCAGAATTTCTTCGCCCATTGTTGGAAAGAAAATTTAATTTTCAACCTTGGATGTTCTGAAAGAAGCCATTATTCTATGCAAATCTTTACAGTATATGTAGTACAAATCATATGTAAATGTTGCATGATTCATAATACCCAACTCGTGTAAAAACCACCCTACGTGTTGATCAGTGAAATACATTCAATCAAAACATGGTTCATTATTCTCGCTATATGCCTATTAGTTGAAAGGTAACAAAAAAGAACGTTAACAAAAACATTCGACGACGACGGTTCATTCATTGTTTCAATATGGACAAATTAACAAAAACATGTATTGTCCATTATTTAATACAATGTTTTCCAGTCTAGTCATGTCGAACCCAAGGACGGACGGCAGCCAAGCCCATTCTTAGTTTGTATTTGTAATTTAAGATAAAAACGTTTAATTGCTAGCAAGTACCGGCAAACATGCAAAGAACACTAACGTATGGTGTAGATATTAAAAATGAAGACGTGTAATGAAAAATGAAAAAATGCAGCAAATATTAAAATATGCACAAGACCATGACATTTATGTATAAATTTGAATCCAGTTGATTTGCATTTTTATATAGTGTTGGTAGAAACGTGGTAACTTAATGACAATTTACACTGAGATGATACACACATAGAAAATTTGTTGAAGACTTGTTTCGGTCAATCGGTAAAACTACTAACTGTAGTACTCAAAAAATTCACATACAAAGCTCAGTTATCATTCTTTCTTTACAGCTATCTAAAAGAAAAAAATAGATATACTGGAGTAAGGATTCTAACAATAAGCAAAATAAATAAGTAAACTACATAACATTGTAGGCAATATTATGTCTGCACGAGAATATTGCCTTGGCAACATTATAGTCAAAGTGTGGCGCAACAAGGCTCCTTAGTAGAACGCAACATTATCCCATGATTACAATTTTATTAGTGAAATTTACATTTTACAATCTAACAACAGTGAGGTGAATACCTCTCTCTAACGTGTTCAAACCTACTCTTCTCTCCCCAGTTCATCTCCATTCCTTCTCTACCTTTCCCATTCTGCACTCCTACCATATATAGTCTAAACTTATTGCTCAATCGAACTGAGCTCGCACTTATTTTTGTTGATCGTGTTATTCCTGCTGAGCAAAAGTAACGTTTCCCGCCTATATTTTCACGTGTTTATCAATCACGGTCCTGGATCGTGCCTCTTTATTGCGTTTTTATTTGTTTTTCTGTACACGAAATGTGTATCGTATCATTTTAGTTATTATTCATATCATTCATTGTCCTGCATTAAGTTGCTTGCACTTAGTTTAATTAAACGGCACGATGTCTTTAACTAACCAATTATAACCAATTATTATTTAACTAAAACTAATTGATATGGTTATATAACATTACAAATGCATAAACCTGTTTGTCATGATACTAGTTTATTGCTTCTTTTCTTAATAGCTTAGGCTCACAAATCGGCAAACTGTTATGACACTTTGTATACATGTTTAATTTTAATTGGCCTTCTAGATATATGTAAATACATGTATGTGATGGTTCATAAAATGTTGTGTTGTAATTTGGGTTTCAATACCACCCATCCTTTGATGAACTGTTATAAGCTTAGTATCATTAAAGTATAATGACTTCAGTACAACTAGGCTTAAACCCCGATAAGTATGTAAGTATGTATCTTTTCTACATACAAAATATTCAAGCATATCTAGATTACGATAAAAAAATAATTAATACTTACTCTATTTGTAGTGTTTTCCGTTTTTCTTATTACACTATCCAGTATTATCAATGTAATCTTTCAGACCACTTATGTTATTTGGACTAAACAGGAAGAGCTATGTATTGAATATATTAACTGTTATCCTTGACTGGCCGTCACCAAATATTGACAAAAGTGAGGCAAGACTCACCTGTATGTGTTTCAGGATTAAATACTTCGTAGCTGCCCATGTGGAACAGCAAGATAAAATGACTAAGTCGAAGTTTTAGATGTCTTCTCTTCTCGCCAGTAATTAAATCAAAATATATTGGCAATTAAACTAACTTTCTATTTTGCATTTCATGGTAATCGTTTGTGTTGTAGCCACCCATTTATTGTATTGCAATGTACAACTTGCCTGCAGATGGTCCTTTTAAAGTTAAATAACTTCAGTCGCTTTTACATTTCACGATAGTAGGACACGACAAAAAAAACCTATTATGTTTTACAAAATTCGAAATAAACACGCACACAATAAAGCGTCATTGGTAACAGTCACATGATAACTTTTTGCCTTAGGTTTCATTTTCTGTATTTGTGCTATCTTAAATATTATTTATCTCAAATGATTTAATAAATATAATGCACATACTTTGTTTGTATGTGTGTGTATGTGTGTGTATGTTTGTGTGTGTGTGTGTGTGTGTGTGTGAGAGACAGAGGGAGAGAGAGAGAGAGAGAGAGAGAGAGAGAGAGAGAGAGAAAGAGGTTGAAGTATTTGCCCACATTGACTTGCTATAGGTTTTTGAATGAAGGCTGTTTGTGTGTTCTATATTGAGCATATTTTACTATATGTACCGTATGGTGGGTACAAATTTTAAGTGGGATCTCAAGGAATGCATCTGATGTTTACAACAAAAATATGTGAACCAAGTGTATAATACGTGTCTGAATACAGTTTACAAGCCAGCCCTGCACATTCCGCGTTTAAATATAAATAAATCAAGTCCGCTGTTCAGTAAAGCGAGACCGATTGTTGTCAAAACGAATAATATAATCCAATTTTCAACAGACCATGAACATTATCATTTTCATTGCCCTACACCTTAATAATGTTGCTAAACTTCAACCTGTGAAAGTAGATTGTAGAGTTATTTGAGAAAATATATTGTTTCTGGTGAAAGAGAGAAAAAACCTATGCCGAGTTTACGATCGCAAAAAATGTGTTATTGGCCAATGAGGGAAACTTTTAAGTAACATAAATTATGAAGAATGAATTAGAAACTGCCAGGTGAATTTTATAACAATTTTATTGTGCGATTGCTTTAGATCCTAGTTTTAAACGTTAGGTACACATCAATAAGTTTATTGAATACTGAATGAAGGAAATATAGAAATAATTAAAACTTATATCTGCTCACAAAAATAGATTGCGAAACAAACAAACAGACATATTAATATAACAATTTCTCAGAAGACGACCGTAAACTTAAAACGGTCCCTAAATGTTGGAATATATTCAGGTGGCAGAAATAACTTTTTGTTCCTTCTTCCCAGACAAAAATAATTTGGTTTTCTATTTTATTTTTTGTAAAATGTTTCGTTAACACATAGTAGAAGCATAGTAGATTCAATACAAAATACCGTCTGACCTATGAGTTAAGAAGAAAATGTTAATTATAGAAAATATCAAGGCAATGGCAAAGTTATCAAGGAATATCAACCAATACTGTTCTTGTTATTAATAATATATAGCATATACACTGTCAAGAAGTTTGAAAAACAATAAATGACTCATATATATTGTAAAACTTATTCCCTTTTCAGATAAGTGTGGGAAATCAATAACCAACATTTATCTAGGTCTGTACATGTAATAATTGTTTATACCGGTGTTTATTTAAACAAGCTTTCGTCAGAACTGTCAGGTCCTACCTCTAACACGTCTTAAAGAATGAAAATAATTCAGATGCGGGAGTCCCCGGTTCAAAACAAGCTCAGCCGTTTTAAATATTAGGGCATTGGTCCAGGCGTTGATCAGGGGTGGGGGTTGGGTGTGGAGGTGCCACCAGCAAGATGGAAGAGTAGAAGTGTGGAAACATATCCATGAAATTTTAAACAATTCTAAACATTTTAAATGATGTGTGTCTGTTGACTGCTTAGGTCGGTGTTAGGTTCGCTTACTATGTCTATATCTGGAATTAACTGTAACGATGGCCAGTTGCCATCATAAAGAGACCGGGTGTGCATGAATACCAGATGTCGGCTAGATATACACAATTCATGCAACAATGAATTTGATTCAAGTAAACATTGTTTCCAGATAAGTGAAATGATGTTAGAGGGATAATGCGCAATACACACACACTACCAAATATCCCTGGATATATTCCACGATAGCTTAAGCCCTGGTGATAACTTCCTCTTTTAAATATCAGAATGTGTATTGCCGGACGTTTTTCACGTTATAATCGTGTTTTTACTATTTCAACATATGTTTACTCCTATGGATACTTCGTTACATTTACCAGGATACACTGCGGGCTGTGTTATATTCTTCAGGATACACTGCGGGCTGCTTTATATTCACCATGATATACATCGGGTTGCATGTTATTCAACGAGATACACTTCTGACTACGTTATATTCAAAAGAATATACTTCGGGCTGCGTAATATTCACCAGGATACACTGCGGGCTGCGTTATATTTACCAGGATACACTGCGGGCTGCGTTATATTCACCAGGATGAACTGCGGACTGCGTTATATTCACAAGGATACACTTTGGACTGCGTTATGTTCACCGGGATACACTGCGGGCTGCGTAATGTTAACAAGGATACACTTCGGGCTACAATATATTCACAAAGATACACTTCGGGGTGCGTAATATTCACAAGGATACAGTTTGGTCAGTGTTATATTAAAAAGGATACACAAATACAGCTTCAGTATCGTAAACACAAACAATAAATTCGTTTATTTATAGCGAGCTATATAGATTAACTATGATACATAGAAGATGGTTTGCCGTGACTAAATATTTGCTGAAAGTCGTGAGGACTGAAGATATTAAAACACCAATATTGTTTAAAGCAATGATAACTGAGTTACAGTACAACGCATCTTCATGCTTTTGGGCAATCAAAATAAGAAAACTGTTGGAAAACTTAGGTTTTCATAATGTACGGATATAGCAAGATGAAAAAAATAGAATATATATTTTTTTAAATTTGATTAAACAAAGATAAGGAAATGTTGTGTACACATATGGAGTGGTGAGTTACAAAGTTAAAACGAGCCATATCATATAAAATATTCTCTGAATTTGAATATAACACATACACTGATGCAATAAAAATTAAAATGTTGCCAACTGCACTTACACGTATTTGAGTGTCATCACATAGTTTAGCTATCGAATCATTCAGATAGGTAAAGACCATTAGTAGACCCATGAAATATAGAAAATGTATGTTTTGCCATGTTCTAGAAGATGATACCCACTATGTTATGTAATGCCTTATGTACGATGATCCTCAGAATCTCTTTATTCCAGGTTTCATTTTCTATTTCAAAATTTCTATTTACATATTTACATCGTGAAACATTTTCTTCATTAAAAACCATATCCTATTATGTTAAAAACTGTATAAGGAAAAGCACAGAGCCTATAAAATCCAGTAATATCCCAGAAACAAATGTTAATTTAAAAGAAGGAATGCAAGCTCACAGGTATCAAACTGTCCAAACAAAAACAAAATCCTCTGCAAACAACATCATTGTGTTTACAGCATTGTCAGTAATTAACAAAAGATACAACGACTCAATGTGTTTCCACAAGCACGGGGTACCTATATGTGATATATTACCGAAAAAAACAATTAAACTTTCTTTATCAGATAATCTTCTGCTAGCATAATTGATGTGCGATAACGGTACAGAGATGCATTTGAATGTACTACTTAAAAATGCTGGACATTTTATCCCGCTCATGACCATATTTTAAGGGCATCTTAACTGTTTTACTATATGGCAAGCTATGCATGGTACTTAAAATATTAATGTTCAATGTAACATGATATGATAGTGATACTAAATTTATAGAAATTCGATGTAATCAAGTGCATGTCAATTTACAATTAGTAAACAATGTCCTCGTATTTGGATTATATACCGAATATATATATATATATATCATCAAAAAGACGGCGGCATGTCGTAAACTTGTATAAGATGATTTGATGTGTTAAAATCGATGTAATAAATGCTTTGAAGGCAAAATCTTTTGAAATATTGTAGGTTGTAGATGGTTGTGAAAAAATTTGGCAATAAAGAGATGTAAAACAATGTATTAAAATGTATTTTTCATTTTACCTGCGGCATTTTAGGTAAGCTATACGACGATATGTTAGCAGTATCGGTAGAAGAAGAAGAAAAAAGAAGATCATGATGATGAAAAGAAACAAAAAAAGAATTAAAAATGGATAAAGGAGATGAAATTCAAGAATAAATAAATAAGGAGAAGCAGAGGAAGAAAAAGAAGATTGAGAAGGAGAATACATGTTTTATAACTTTGAGAAATGCATCACCAAACTCATACAACTAACCATGCAGCGAATGAGGAAATAACGAACTAAACATTAATGTTCTTGCTACTTTTACATACAACTAATACTTTAACATATGCATTAATCGATTAATCGAGAGGTTGGATAAATGTTTGGTGAAAAATGATGTATGTGTACCCTATTTATTTAATGCGTTTATTAAATATGTTGATGCTTTAACTACATTTTATTCTTTAGTAAACTAACTATGAACTCAGTATGAAGCTATTCATATTTTGATGAACAATATTGTGATTTAGTATGTGCGGAAACTTATGCACGCGCTCTAACGTCTCCGCGAATGACGACATAGACAACAGTGGTAGTACTGAATGGAATTTCTTGATGTCTACGTTTAGATTTGTCAAAAAAGAAAAACTGGTGAATATCGCATGGTATTGACTGAAATATGCAAACGCCTTTTAAACGTTACAATAAATGCATAAGAGAACGCATCTGTTATGACAAAGTTGTTTACGAAACTACGGTATTATTATATGTTCATTCGCAGCGATGTCACTTTATTTTAAATCCCTTCAAAGGTCCACATATACGTATATTACCGAAATGGTAAATACTAATACATTTGTCTTGCAAATACGTAAGTCAAACACAAATGCGCTAGTTGGCCACATCACAACAATATAAATACAAATAATTTGTTTGGCGTATGGCAAGATTGTATAGCACGTATCTTTAATGTCGTATTATCGTTATATCTCAAATCCTTACATATTATTCTCTGAAGAATAATCTCTCATACGTGTTGTGCTTATATGCATATTTATGCAAAACTTATCTATATGCAAGACAAGTCGCCTTCCACATGACTTGGACATGTTACTCATACATTTGAATGGGTCGTTATATAGGTTTTTGAATAAAATATAAAAATGAAGCAAAAGAAGATGGCAGTCAAATGAACGCACTATAGGACACTCGTGTTTACGGGTGAAAGAGACAAATATAACTCAATTACATAACTAACAATCGAATGAGCACTTTCCGAACGCTTACGAAGCCGGTCAGTAAAGATTTACATATTATTAACACAAACTATTTCCTGCTTCAGACATTTTTAGTTATGCAAAAAGAAAGAAAAATAATTGTAATTGATCTCTACTTACAGGTCATAAGTATTTTAGCATTTATTCACTAGCTGACTTGCTGTAATGAATTTATTGTCATTTTTTATACGTTAAGCCATTGCGGAAGACTCAATAGATGTAAACACCGTTATGGTGTCCGTACTTTCCCCATTGCATGAACAGGTGCTCAATAGATTGTTGTTTATGTAATAGTGTTATGTTTCTTTGTTTCACCCTTCAACATGTGTGTTTAATGGTGCATTCATTGGACTGCAAGCTTTGTTTTTCTCCTTTTTAAAATATATTTTATTCATTATATTGCATTTGATATCCAATATGTACCAATCCAAATATATGTGTAAACAAGTCATCTGGAATGTTACTTGTCTTGCATGAAGTTAAATCTTGCACAAATCTTCATATAAGCACAGCAAATATGAAAGATCATGTATTTACATTGTTGTGATGTGGCCAAGCAGCGCATTTGTGTTTGACTTACGTATTTGCACGATGAGTGTATTCGGTGTGGAGTTGAATACTGGTCCCTTGAACTTTTCCAACATACAAATACTTTCTGAGCCTTTTAAATTAAAACATCTTTCAAGCCTGCACATGTCATTCCATGTTAACTAATTTATTTGTTTTGAAAGTATTTTTAAGTTGGGCAAAATGTGGTCTATATATTCAATACTGATCAGATGTATAACCTGCAGGTAAGTGGGACACACAAACAATAACAATGCTGGATTAAAGTCAAAACTGGACAGCATTGGCCACACCCATCTTTTAACAACAATAAGCACTGTTCTTGTTCAGTACTCTGATGTGGTCAGTAGTGATTTAAAAAGTTGTGTTCATTTTTTTAAATGTTAATTCATACACTTCAATATATTATATCAATATTCATGTAATTCTTAGTTAAAGAAAAACATTTTATGTGATTTATGTGAATCCATTCACTGTTTATTTCTTGGCTGGCATTGTCGCGTGCTGAACAAGCATAATAGTGACTGTCTCAAGGGCAATAAACAGTACTTGGACCATTGGATAGGCTAGGTTGAGGTATGGGCGGGTCTTCTGATATTATGATGGGTGTTTGACCATGGGGTTGACTAGCTTTGGGGAGTGGCTGGTCATTTGATATAATGATGTGTTGTTGACTATGGGATAGACTATTTTGGGCAGGGGCGGGTCATTTAATATTATGAAAGATATTTTACCCTGAGATAAACAAGGTTAGGGGAGGGGCTGGTCATTTGGTATTACAATGATTGGTGGACCATGGGGTAGACTAGTTGGGGAGCAGCTGGTCATCCGATATAATGATGAATGGTTAACAATGGGATAGACTCGTTTAGGTCAGGGGCTGTTCCTTTTATATTATGATAGGCGCTTGACCATGGGATAGAGTCATAAACTAGGTAGGTGGAGGGGCTGGTCATTTTATATTGTTATGGGTAGTTGACATTTGGAAAGAATATGTTGTGGGAAGGTTGTTTGATGTTATGATGGGTGCTTGAGCATGGGATAGTCATAGACTAGGTTGGAGGAGGGGCGGGTCATTTAATATTATGATAGGTGGTTGACCATGTGATAGACTATTTTTGGGAGGGGCGGGTCATTTGATATTATGGCTGGTGTCTCACCATGGGATAGACTAGGTGGGTGGGGAGCTGGTCATTGGATATTATGACAGGTGTTTCAATATGGGATAGACTAGGATGGGGAGGGGCTGGTCACTCGATATTATGATGAGTGGTTGACAATTGGATAGACTCGTATAGGTAAGATGCTGATCATTTTATATTATGTTTGTTGGTTGACCATGGCATAGAATACTTTGGGGTGAGCGGTTAAATGTTAAGAAATAATAGTTTAAAATGAATTTAACATATGTCATGTTTATATTACTTTGACAAAATGGGGCTAGGATAATGAAAACACAAGACCGATTTAGTTAAGTTTAACTGAAAACGCCGACACGTGTATGATTAAATAATCATTTCGTTACATATTATACGTTCGATACTATAAAATAATTAAATTAATTAATACCAAAAAATATTAGTTGAAAAATGCCAGTTATTTCCAAACTTGTTTTTTTTTCTGATTGAAACCTCAACATGTTTGAAGTAATTAAGCAATAGCGATTCTTTTAATTAAGGAGAATTTGGTTTACTATAAACGTGCATAATAAACCTCTTAAATATGATACTAGAATTGAAAACGATATTATGCTAAAATGATTGTGAATATGGATGCGTCATCATGATCACCAGAATCCTAACCAACAACATCATTGTCATTATCATCATCATAATTATTCTCGCTATAGATTGATCACAATATTGTATGATTTCCCAGATTTTCAGCCAGCATGGACAAAGTATCTGGCCCGGGAGCCTCCTGGAAGGCTTAACAGCCTGCCTACCCTGATCAAGATGCCAAGGATATTTCGTGTGATCAGTGCGTAGTGTCAGGCCTGGTTATCGCTGCAGCAGGGTTCTGCGAGTCTTGCACCGACTACCTGTGCAGCTCCTGTATTAACCTGCACAAGAAATTACAGGCATCGAAGGATCACATTGTTCTATACGGTGATGAAAGGGCGATTCAACGACCAACTGATATATGTGAAAAGACATGTTTGAAACATGTAGGAAGGAAAGTGAAGATGTTTTGTTTTGATGATGAAACTCTTGGATGTTCTGTGTTTTGTAGAAGGACACAGCGGTTGTCTGAAAAAGTCTTTAATTGCAAGACTGTCAGATAATATAGAGTCTTCATTTGATATGGCAAAGATTCAAACGACATCACAGAATCAAAAGGAATTATCTTCCAGGTTAATTCTGATGATACCAACTTGTCGTTTAACAATTGATCAATGTCATGCTAAGAGTCTGGAAAGTTTTCAGAATTTTCGTGTAGAGATGGAATCGCTTTTAGACAAATTAGAAGATGAGGTAACTACCGATGCTGAGAGAGTGAAGGGAGATAAAAATGCAAAGCTAGATCGTTTGACAGATATGATAGCAGGTGGAGACATGCATAGAGAATATCGATAGCTGTTTGTCCCTTACATTGAAGCAGAACGACCAGTTGTTTATAGCTGTTAAGAAGAACGAAAAGAAGATACTTGACTATGTCCAAAAACTAGAAAAGCTAAGCAAAGAAATAGAAATTCAGGAATTTGGTTTCTTTATTAAACCTTCTGTCAAATACATGCTGGAGAAAAGCTGTAAAATCTTTGTTAAAGAGGTACCATCACTACGTCCGCAGATCACTTTGAGACGATAGATAGTAACGTTCCGGTGGAGATGGAGCCCCCACCCTTCTTCACTATGCACAGCGGTGACAAAAATGTCCATCAAGTCAGCTGATGAAAAGTCTGACTGCTATGTGGAATAATGGCTATATCAGATACACAACTAATTGTGGCTGATAACATGAATAATTGTCTTATGATTGCTGACGCGACCAATAACCAGATCATGAAGGGACTGTTACTTACCTCACCACCTGTGGATATAACTAATCTCCCAAGAGGACGCATAGCTGTTACTTTCCCAGAGATCAAACAGATCAAGTTTTTCTCTGCGGACATCAGCATGAACAGTTGTGGTACTATAGATGTCGATGATGAATGTAGGGTAATTCGGTGCACTGGGGAAAAACTCGTCGTAACATTCAGCATTCCAGCGAAAGTTGAGATATTAGACTTGAATGGTCAGATTCTTCGTTCTATCCAAAATCACCCATCTGGACGTGAGTTATTTCAAAATCCTCGGCTCCACACTCTCAGTCCTGATAACAAGTTAAACTACATCAATGATCATACAAATAACACCATCACCTGCCTTGACAATACGGGAGTCCTCAAGTGGGTATGTAGTGATAAGCAGCTAAAGAGTCCAGCAGGCGTGACTTTAGGGGACGGCGGTTGCATTTATGTATGCTGCCGGGACACTCACACTATTCACATGGTATCACAGGAAGGTGCCAGACTTGGTGTCATATCAATGAGAAACAGAGGTGTTTTGTATCCCAGGGTGATTCTGTACATCAGACATAACCGGACTCTATTCGTGTCATTTGGTAGTGCTACACAATGTAACAATATCGGCATTCTAAGCATGCAGCAGGATTAACACGTACACTTGAGCCTATTGAGAACCCTCATAATCCAGATGATGTATATCGTACACTCACATTATTTTAAATTCATTACATACGAATACCGGCAAATTAAAATTTTGATTACTATATTTACCATAATATGCCAGAAGATATCGTGCACACACACACACGCATATATATGTATATGTGAGCTGACTAAGCTTAATTATATTTCCTCGTCGGCTTTTGGGGGCAACGTAACACTGACTATTAGATGATATTGCTGAACTATTAGACGGCTAACTCCTTGTTTAATATCGCTATTGTGTCTTATTTACTATGTACGACTGATGAGGCTCTATGTTCTATTTACTTCATGTCGATTTAATTTACTTTCTTCGAATGTTCTGTTTTGAATTATAACATATCGCGCTAATTTGATACCCGAAGGCATACGTATTTAAGAAAAATCTGATTTTATGCAAACCATCTCGGGGTGGAATTTTGGATTTATTCTACGCTATACACAACGCAACTTATAGCTTCATGATCGAACTGTTATATTCAAATGTGACATAGGAATTACTAAAAAAGACACCATGTTACATGTGCGTGGACGCATTTACTTTGTCAGATTGGACTTTGAAATTATCCATTAAAATCAGCAGTAAAGGGAAACGCATTGTGAACTTACTACAATTTAATAGCATTATTGATTCCCTAAGACAACGAGAGTCATCGTATTAACAGCATACAGTCAACAGAACAAATAAGAACTTAAACAATGAACTATCAAACAGTGCAGACAGATTAAAAGTACTAGTGCGTACATGCTTTACCCATCAGGGTATTAGACCATGAATGGGCATTTAGACAGTCTCCGATAGTTATTTAAGATGTCTCCAGTGCAGAATGTTTGTTGAGACTAATAACAGATTAACGTAAACGAAAGAATTGAAAGTGTTTTAAAATATTTAATATTTTATTGGCATTTTAAAGAGTTATACTGTTTAATTATTGCCAGAAAGTTTGCGCTGATGTACTTTGAATAAGAATATATGACAAAGTCCTATGAGCAGTGCAATATAATTGAAACTCTGAAAAGGCACAGGACATATGTATTTCACATGAATGCCAAGTGAAAAGTAAGAACAAATTTGTGATGAGTCATGTACGAAATAAGCCAACCCGACAGTTACCGCCTTGAAACGGTCAGTCGGCAATATGGGCCGACTGGGCTGCTTAAAACGGTTTTACGGAGCTCTAACCTCGTACTTCCTAATGGGTTTCTTAAATGCAAGCAATGAAAAGAGAACCGATCTGTTTAAAAACAAAACGTCCAAGCGCTGATGTTTTCTTTGATTAGTTATGACGAAAGTTGTAACGTCATTGAAAAATAATCTCCAGATAGTGTTTGAAAGCACTGATGATCAAACATTTAACTCTATTTTGCTGTCACTAACATTGATAACTGTGTTAACAATGACGTAGTTTATTTGCCATAATTGTTTTATCTAATGTGCACGTTGATATGTTTAACTGTTATATTTCATATTATCTTTCGTACATGGTATGTTCTTCGTTAATAATACCGTGTATACTTTAGTAGACCATTATTTTATTTAATTAATTGAAAGCATGCAGCATAACGTATACATATCATCAATCAATCTTTTTATTTGAAACGACAACGTGTGAATTGCATTTTACCGAATATAATCAAGAGACAATGCAACATGTTATAAATATGATTTTAAAGCATAAGTGTACATTCATAAATATATTATGAACACCTTATTGTTTTTAAAGAGAAAGGTTAAATGGTACGGTTACGTACTTCATAAAATATTGTTGCCTATCTCAAATGAATCTCTGATGAATTATACAGCAGTAATGTATATACAAGAAACACGAGCCTACCAGGTTGTCAAGCCGGGTCATTATGATAAAACTGTCATATATGTCTCCCCTTATGTCTGTTTACACATTTGGTTCAATATTATCAAGGAAAACTGTGATATCTAATGGTACAATTTATTAATAAACCTTAACTGGATAGGTTAAATACAGTTTATAAGTCATGTAGCTATTTAAGTCGTAGGCTACTGTACTTCCATAGGATACTTTTTGATTCCTTACTATAAGTATGCATGTGAGCAGTGATAAAGATTGATAAAAATGTATATTAAAATAAAACATAGCAGTGTTGGTGAAATGCAACATAGGTATTAACCGTATAGTCCATTGTACTTTAAACGGAAACAGTTGACAGTTTTGTTAAGGAGACAAGGGGATGTCGATTGATAAAACAAATCGGTGCATTATTTTAATAAAACGAACCAAGGTAGGTTCACTCACGTTTATGTGTCACTGTAATTAAATCCTTATTTTTCTTTACAGATACATACGAACGGAGTTTTACCCCGAAATGAAAATTCTTATAATTGATAGTAACGTAGGCAAATGTGCCACCTATTCATGTACATAAAAAGATAAAAAAACATTTATAAGACTGGGCCTTTATAAAAATGCCTAATCGTGTAATGTAGAACATATCATCTGAGCGTAGAAATATTTTATCCACATAGATATTTACAGTTTAACGACCTACAGCTTCATCCGTCAGATTTTATCTGAAAACTTATTAAAATGTGTTCATTTTAAGTGTATCTTTGTAAGAAAGTTCCATCCTTATATTACTAAAGGAATTCTGATATTTGTTTATATGATAAGGAATGATACTTGTCTCTTAAGGAATTGTGACTGACTGAAAGTCTTTAACACCAACATTCTAGGGTGATGTATCTCAGTAAGTTAGTTTACGGCAGATCCCGATCTGTTTCGTTTGGTGCCGAAACCCAAACGGTGATGTCTTTCGTTCCAACGTCCTATTTACTTAGAGCACGCGCTCACTACGCATACTTTAATAAGTTCCCATCTATATCGATAGATTATATTAATTCTTTCACTATCTACCTGTAATAGAAGCATAACCTATAACATTGTCTATATAGCTAAGTTGAAATCCAAATCATCGTGCTTATCATATCATAATGTACGTGTACCTATTACAAAACGGAACTTTTCAAAAAAGAACTACAGGGTTCTTAAATTGTGTGGCATTGCACTTTCTTACTTTCTTCACTTTTCTTGATTACAATACAGTGGACCAGAAATTGTATGCATACTGATATTCGTCCATGTCTGGCCTTTATGTTATGGTTTCTTCCGTATTTTATTAATAGAAAAAAAACTTAAACGTGTTAGGACTTACTTTGTTTCAGCATCTGAATAATGGTCAAATCTCATTTACATTATAAGGCGTATTGTTGGTCATTCTAACAATTATCTTAAGTTGTTAAATTTCAATAGGTAAATAAGAAAAGGTCCTATCAAAATGTTCACAGATATATTTTAAATTTTAATCTACCTCTAGACAAAGGCAAACATGGCAAATATAAATGTGACAAAACACAGAGGCGAGACATAACACACACAAAAAAGCATCAGTTATCGCCTAGAGAGTTAGACGATGTATTGTATTAATGATCTTAAACACTAGTTTAATAGTGTTTAATGCAATAGAATTGTAGTGATATTACTATGGGGGCATAAACGGAGCGTTTTGACATGTTTACGTGTACTTATGTGTTTAAGGAGAAAGAGTTGTTTATTAAAATGCATTGCAAGTTATAATATGGTGTATTGCCTAACTTTAAAAACTAACCATGATTTTACAATTTTTTACTGTTTTTAAATTAGAAAGACGATTAGACAACCAAATTAAAATGTAAACGTTTCAGCAAGCATATGTTACGAACTTGTATGTCATAGATATGTAAAGGCTTTACAACTAGTCCAAGGGCGATCAGGTCTGTGTGATAGGTTTCAAGCGTGTCATTATTCACCTGCCTTACCTGAATATCACCGCAATAGATCAGGTGGTAGAGCGTCGGCTTGCGGATCGGGAGGTCGTGGGTTCGAACCCCGGCCGGGTCAAACCAAAGACTTTAAAGTTGGTAGTAGTGGCTTCCCTCCTAATGCTCGGGGCTAAAGGGACTGTATTACGCCTGACTCGTCGGGGTCAGTATAATGGACCGGCCGGGTTAAGTCCCTGGGCACCTCATAAGTGCCCATGTGCTATAATAATTAAAATGTCGCTGTGCAGTATCGGCAAAAAATGCCGGCTAATCTCAATCGCAATCCCTGAATATCAAACTTTCTCAGAGACTTCAGCTTGAACGGGAACGCGAAAAATTATGCAAATAATTTGTATCCGTCAAAAACATAGCCGTTGACTTCAAGATTTAAGTTTTAATATTTGATTGAATTACATGTATTTGCTTCTTGGGTGGCTCGCTATTAATTGTGCTAAAGAAATATCTTCAATCCAAAAATTATGGTTGACAGTGGTTTCGCCATTGTGCGTATGTTATTAACCAGATTTAAAATAAATTTTGCATTGCTTATATTCCTTGCAATTTTTTTCTAAATGTCTAAGGCACTCAGGTGAGCGATATAAGGCCATCATGGCTCTCTTGTTTATAGTTTGATTTGGTTTATTGCGCTAGCAACCAATACCTTGTCATTAAGTATAATTGTGTAGGGAAAATATCACAATGGAAAAGTTATACGGAGTGATTCTGATTTTTAAGATTGTTCATAAGCGTTTTTGCATGGTCACACTTACCCATATCTGTTTATTCATGTACACATGTTTACCTACCATGCGTTCGTGATTATGTACGTTCAAACATGTACACATATTTATTCTATCTAAAATAAAGTATATTCTTGAGATAAAGTAATGAAGTTGTATCACATCATTGGAGGGAAGAAGAAACCAAATAACAATTTCAATTAGTTCTTAAAAGTTAATAAGTCGCCGAGACCTGGTCAGTCATTAAAATCATTTTGAGTTTTTGCCATTTGTTATCAGTACGTTTTAATGCAAATTTCGTGAAAGGTCAGGCGACCTTAAATTTTGTATTGATTGTATTTATTGAATGATTTCGTATCATAACGATTTTAACTCAGAAGTAATAACACCATTCCTTAAGAGATTAAAACACGATTTCATTCCATTTTCTTTATAAAGTAAATCAAGACAACGAAATCTTTAGTGTGGTAACGTATATGACAGAAAAAAACAAATTACAAATAAATAGACAGTTTGCCTTTATTTGATATATGTAATAACACCTTACCCAAGTTATGGGGTATTTACAAAAAACTGCTGCGTGAGCATATATTTAAGATTAAATAAAAGCTTTTCATAACCATAAACTTATACTTAAAGTTACGTTTGATTTGTTTATAACATAACCTCAACTGTTAGACAGTACAAATGATAAAATAAGACTTGTTAGAGCTGATTACGCAGTTACTCACGTAACCTCAAAAGTAATAGTCATGTGTTTGTCTAAGTTGAAATGTAACTAACTCTGCAACGTGGCCTGCATACATTCTTGATATGACAGTCGCGTTTTTATGCTTTACGTTTTGGGATTGGCAACAGCAAAACGCGCGATAATGGCTCTTTTCAGGGAACAACAATTTATTTGATTGTATGCGACAAAAATGGCCTAAGCTGTTGAGTGCCACCTTAAAACCGATTATTAGGCCTCTAACATCACACTTACGGATGGGTTTCTCAAGTACAGGCTGCGAAAAGACAAGTTATCTATTGAAACAAAACAGCCCAAAAGATTCTGTATTCTTATCGTTAAGATATGACGTCATTGAATAGAAAGTACTGAGTTGGGTAATGAAAATGGAGTATTTCTGTCAGAAATGCATACAATGCCTGATTGTAAACATTGTTTATGCTTTACTTTTTTTTATTGAACAAATTGTTATAGGCTCCGTCTATGAAATAGTTCGACAGTGTATTATAGTACATGCTATATTTGTTAATTGCCATCATCGTTGTGTGTTTTATTAACGAAGAAACAGAATAATCTTATTCCAACCTTTTTAAAGGATGCTAAAAAGTGTCTTGAACAAGTTCGGACACATATTCAGTTACATTTTTTACATTAATAATCTTGATTAAGTTTTTTTAAAAATACGTGCCTAACAATATTTTGTGATGAAAGCCAAAAAGGCTACATACCGTTTAACGTGATTGCATTTCGTAAATGTTGTAAACTGTAGTTACAATACTTAAAGTATGTTCTTATTTTCTTTCTCGGTAGAATAAGATTTTACTAATATATCTTAAGCTATCGGATTATTTCAAATATATATTCTTGTGAGTTTGAACTTCGGATCGCTGAGTTTGCAAAAAATTAAATTTGTATTAAATTCGAACAATTACGATACATAAAAAATTACATCAACATTCCATTTCTGTCTTGAAATTAAATTACCTTTATTTTTATGGTAGCCAATTGTGTAAATTTAAGAACTATTAAAGGGTTTATATAGTTAATAAAGGGGTGAAATATTTAACATGTAATTGTTATATACAGAAAAAAAATAATTGAACGAATATTTTCTAATGACAAACGTTTAATGAAGAAATTAACTTATTCAATGTTTGGTAGAAAGATTGGAATAGTTCTTGGGAACAAAGATCGAGATATCATATATTGAATATTTCCATACAATGCAGGATGGCCTATTCCCTATACACGATTTGCCTTGAAGAAAGAAAGTATACAGATAAAGGAGTATAACTTATAAAACACTTTCCCTAATGGACACAAGATAGAAATGTTCACAGCGTCATTGTTGTAAAGAATATGATAAGCAATAAAATATATAAGGTGGTATACTTAAGTTTGGATCAAAATGTTGTTTGTTTAATAACCAAAGAAATCTTTGTCACTTGAAAAGGTCCTGTTAATGCTGTTCATGGATGTCTTAGATCTCTGTGACATCCAAGCATGTATCCCCATGTTGCAAATTGGTATTTCTTATCCAATCCATGCTGCAGCGATAGCTATGCGCTTTTCATGGAGTCGGGAAAAAAAGCAATCATTAAGAGTGATTCATTTTGCGATTGGTTCGTTGATGATCTCTGTTACATTCAAGCATCTATCCCCATGTTGCTAACTGGTATTTCCTATCCAATCCACGCTGCAGAGATAGATATTTTTAAATTAAGACACGAGATTTCTTACTTGTATGAAGATGCTATATCGTCATCGGTGTAACAGGCTCTTATGACGATGCCTGAGTTTAGCAGAAATCACTATCGCGCTTTTCATGGAGTTAAAAAAAGCAGTCATTATGAGTTATTTTTTTTTCGATTGGTCCTGTCTAACAATATAGTTAGTGTTCAGAATAGTCTTTTTTTTAGTTCCAGTATTAGTTAACGTAGAAATTATGCCAGATCTTCTTAATACATATGCTAGATAATGTTACATGTATTTGATATATGTATGCTATCGGATACCAGCTTTAACTATAAACCTTAGATACCTTATAGTTAACATGTTCGATAAAAATGACATTGGTAAAACGCGATTGCTTTATAAAAAAAACTGCATCTTTTGAAAAAAATATCAACAACGTTATAGTAGGGCAGTTATTCATGTTTACACTATTTAATAATATTCAGTCACCATTAAAGCTTTATGGTTTTTGTTAAATAGTTAAATTGTTAAATGTAAAGTTATCAGTGTATATATTAAAATAACCAATACGTTTTGTAATAGACATATTTGTCACAATTATATATCTTTAGTTGTAATTCCATTTAAATACATGAAAACGGTGACTTACGGTCACAATTTTGAGACACCAAGTTGGACTTTTGTCTGTTCATATCTCCAGTCGTGCCCTATATATGTGACGAATATTGGGAAGTGAACTGATTTTATTGCTTCAAAGTGTAACATCAGTTTAAAACACTTATGCAACAAGGTATCCATCATGCACTTTATAGAAATATGTTATATAATATAAACAAAATCAATGGTCTAACAAACTTTTCTGACCGCCGTACAAAACTCATCAAGAATGTTTTAGATTTTTGCTTTTTGTCGTTGTTAACAACACGTAAATCAGTCGTTGTGTTGTATTGCTAGTAACTGACATGTCTACAGACATTTCTTTGCTTTTAATGTAAACTAACAATTTGGACATTCACTACTGGAATAATGTCTCTATATCTCTAAAAGTCGTCTCCTATATTGGTGAGACAACTTGAGCAATCTGCATACACTTACACAGTAGGTACAACTTCGGGATTTTGTTTGAATTTATTATATACTATGCCATTTGCGGATAATTACTCGGCTAGTTGTGATAGAACATTTGAAGTCCTATATTTATTATCTGTTCACAATAACACAAACAAATTAAAGTGGACAGGAATTTTTATCGAATGACGACATTAATGTGTTCTTTTCAGTCATGAAGTCGGCTTTTAAATTCAAACCAATCACTCATTTGTAACTTCTATGTTGTTATTGTTGTTTGTTTTTTATCTCCAGTACAAGTTTGACTGATCTTTACATTACGAATGTTTTTATTCGTCAACAATTTTCTTTAATCAATTTTAATTCATGAGGCTTGTGTTTGCTGTTAGTTTTCATTTTTGATATGATATTTTTATTTACACTGTGCTAAAAACCTTCAGGAAGTTAACGGTAGGAGCGCTCCACAAACACGTTTCAAACATCCCAGTCTATCCTTATGCCGACTACCCGTTTCAAGGCTGTCAATTATTGTTTTTTCTATTTGTGGATATTGTCTCCCTCCTTGATTTTTTTCAATTTATTATTTAGTCTGAGCGCTTTTGTCTTGAGATAATCCAAATTTTAATATCTGTGTTAATTAAATACTTATATAGGACCCTTTCCTATTTTCTTATAATATATATGTTTATTTCTCGTCTCACATTGTGTCTCTTTAGCAGTAAACATCATGACGCATGGCGGACTAAACACTTATAATTTCCAAACATTCCAAAAGTTAAAAGAAATATTAAACAAAGACCGTTATTACAACCGCCTGCCAAGAGTGTACCTATCAGACAATTTCGTAACTGAAATGCCCTAATATTCGGAATGTAAACAATAACAACCAACAGCTCATTTTATTGTTATAATTATACTTACTTTGTAGTGTACTTAATGAGTTATCAAATGTAAATGATTATTTTGCTGTGGGTTAATATATATATAAAGCTAAGTATAAAAGCATTCATTTACCAGCTCCCCGCGGAAAGAAAGTGCGGCATATCTAGCAACCGGATCAAACTAAACTGTTTATACGCGAGAAATTACAGCTGAACAATGCATTTTTGATAATTGTTTACAGTTAAATGTGATCAAAATATACATTTTACCCCCCAAATGAGAACGTTTATCTTTTTATAACAAACATTGCAGTATGACCATCGGGAGCTATAAATATCTCGTGTATCTTGATGGCTGCCTTGTCACAGAGTATCTTGACCTGGTCCACAGAGTACTTGTAGCTGTTGGTACCACTCTTACCTAGTATCACCCTTTCACCACGGGAAAATCTCAAAGTCACGCTGGTGTTAGCTGCCATATAAATTTATATATATATATATATATATATATATATATATATATATATATATATATATATATATATATATATATATATATATATATATATATATATATATAATTATTAGAAGATGTATAGTCTGTTGTTTAAGAATATGGAATGGAAAATTTATCTCTACCTTGTAGCCACATTACGCTGATAAATTACACAAACCATACCGTTATCGACTTCGTCTTGAAATATGACATTATCAAAATATTGCTTTTAAGTTATTTTTTCTTTAGTGTCAGAGGTCATCAAAGGTTGAAACAAACGGTAGGCGAAGTGTGCGATACAATGTGTTTAATGAAACGGACAAAGCGTTAAACAAATATAGAACTGGTGGAACAATGTTATTGTATCTACATAAATATTCCCTTTTCCATGCGAGTTACCTCAATAGAGGAAGACAGTGTGAACTAGTGTATGATTGATAAAAATATTGAAATATTAACTGTATTTCTACTTACGGATTGTATGCATCTGGTCAATCTTTGATATGGCATTTATCACCAATTGACTTGGGCGATCACTTCCAAAGTTTCTTTTGAATGTTCCGTCAATGTCGAAAGTAGACGGGTCGATTGTTGTTCCGAATTCTTTGTTAAATCTTGTGAACAGATTACGGTACGTCTCGGTGAGTCCAGATTTAAGATCAACGCCTAAGTATGCTTTCACACCGTCGTCGCCATCAGTAGTGATGTCCACGGTCATCACGAATATGTCCTTGTCTAAGCAAGATATCAGTTTTATGCGTTTACAAATATGGTATCACGTTTTGTTTAATTTATGTTTTTCTTCTAGTTAGAGGTTGTAACCCAATGGCAGTTTGCCTCACAAACGTACAAACCTGACCATGTTTCGTAGCTTTCCTTAAGGTCTCGAAGTAAAAAATTATAAGAAGTAATTTGTATAAAAATATAAAGAAGCAATGAAAACATTACTGTAACAAAAATTAACAAAACATATTGAATATTATAAAATGAAGTCACCCCAACGAAGAAAATTTTGTTCAAAATGGAAAGGTTTTAGTATCTGTCTTCAATGCGTCTACGACTAGTCAGGTGCTTACACCAACACACTGCCTATACATTTTTAACTTTAGTGAAAGAGCCAACAATAAATACATAATTCATTATAAGTAGTGTAAGTCTGTTGATCTTGATATTTTAATAGTTTTGCTAATATTGATAACTTACGATAAGACGAATGTGAAATCTATACTTAATTTTTGAAAGCCAATTTTTTATTACAATCAATTGTTGTATTTCTTCGCCTGTTTTTGTGCTATAGCTTTGTATTAGTTTCACCCACCGGTCATAGCATTGACGACGTTCTTCAGAAATGTAGTCTGTTCATCATAAGGAATGTTTTGAATGGATCCGCCAAGCATCACGATTATTTTCCGGTTTTTGTCATTTTTGCTAGATGGACAAAAAAGTAAAATAATGGAAATTGGGAGACTACAGCAGGATATCCGAATAAATCATGACGTCGCTGTTAACAAAATTGAAGGAATAAATTCTTAAATTTTAGATAATGTATGAGTTGTTTATCTTTAAATTAAGTCGGTCACATGAAATTATTATACCATAATAACATTAAATGACGCTTAAACATACAGGCTGTTTTTGTTAACAATACAATGATTTCCGTACGTTTATTGTTAGTAAAGACAGACCTATCTCCAAGTACACTGTCAAACACAACTCGCGTCATTTCAGAATTGCCATGTTATACTTATACTAGTAAATGTTGTCAAAATAAACTGCTGATTGTTTATGGTAAATATTTTTATTTATACCAAACTGTCGGTGATAGATTTACTTTCTCTCATTTTTATATTACTTTCCCATGTCGAACCTACCGGACGGCATCCAATCCCACACTGTAATCCCCCGGGATAGGCAACACGGTCAAACGATCGCCGTATTCGGCGGCAATCACTTTGCTCTCCTTCTGCAGCGTATCTGTAAACAATAACGGAATACAGCAATATGATAAGGTCAAGAATTGAGAGCACGGGGCGTTCCGCAAATCGAATTAAAGCAGCTCAGTCGTGTGTTTTGCCGATTAAGTGTGCCTTGGAGTTAACGTGTTTTATCCATGTATGTTAGTGTGTGTTAGTGTGTGTGTGTATGTGTGTGTGTATGTGTGTGTGTGTGTGTGTGTGTGTGTGTGCGTGTGTGAGCGTACGGGCACACGTGTGTAAAATATCGTCAGTTTTCTTATAACTTTAAAATTGACTTTGTCCACTTTGTGCTCGTGTGAGACAATGAGTTTTACTGTAATTAGAAATGTATAAGATTCTGCAAGATATAACTTTCTTGAATAAGCGATGAAACACAAAAAAGGAAGCTAAGCGTTATAAAAGTGTTCTTAAAATAAGATACATACTATGTTAAATAGTATGCTATCTAAAATCCAGAGTGGTCCATTTGCAATATATAAACTGCACACTATACTTAAATAGTGGGCTAATTTCCGTATAATTTGTTGTCATATTTGTTAGATTTTATGATGATCTAAATTCAGCTTGTGTTGTGTACGCCAGTTCAGTAGAAATTCGAGGCGCAACAAAACTTTAACATGTAACTATACTTGTTTAAACAGTGACATTAAGGCAAAACACATTTTAAAAATGTACCGGTGGAAATATCGATCGGATACAATTTGAGAGAGTCTTGTTTCTGGAGAACACAATCAATCAGCAGGCGAGTATTCTTCATGTAGCCACTTCCGAGGTCTACAACGTCACATGGTTGTTCGATACACGACACTATGTCCTGAAACGGTAGGCAAATATATCCGCATTATTATATCAAAAGGCAAAGATGCGAAACATCGAAGGTCATTGTCCGGCAATAACCGAAACTGCCCAAACACCAGGAAACGTCAAATGTACGCGATTCACAGAGGCATATACTTATGTCTTTACTCATATTGTATATAGCTTTTCGTTGTAATATTTTGCTTACAGTTTGTAAAAAAATGCTCTTTATATTTGGAAGAATAAAAGATAAAACATACATTAACATGTTTAAGTTCGTTAAACTTACTACCAATCTCCTGATCGTAAGTCGCATTCATCAGTATGGATGGCTATCGATATAAAATAGTTTGTCTTAATTTGAAGGTGAGTATGTGCGCGGAAATATGTACCAGCTCATTTAAATTTTACCCGAAGTACACATATGTGGACATAATTAAAGTTACTTATTGTCTTTAACTGAAATGCGGATATATTTAGTCGACCTGAAACCGAATGATACAATACTACAAATAAAAACTAGTAAAAACAATAAAAACTCGGTTTAACACACGGTTTCTGATGTTTGCCCGCAATTCCGTGTCAAACCTCATCCAGTCCGCATACATTGTGGTCAGAAATAATATTGAAATAATGGCGTCTATGTCTCTTGTTATATAACTTACGGTAGATATGTTGGGTGTTTTGTGTGATTTATCAATGATCAATCTAGCTTTGAACTGTCATCGTGTTTCTCTGTTTTAGATAAAAATACACAAACATGAAATAAGAAATGCTATATTTACGTTCACACGGGTTGTCAAATTAGATGTCTCAGAGCGGTTGAAGTAGTAAAACTGGTTCTCGATCTTGTTCTTCTCAAACAAGCGAAATCCTTCCTGGTCATATAGATACCATTCCGGGAAGAACTTTGGACAAGCCTGAACACCTGCCAGAATTTCTTCGCCCATTGTTGGATAGAAAGTTGATTTTTTTCTACCTTGGATTTTCTGAAAGGAGCCATTATTCTATGAAAAAAATTATAATATATGTAATACAATTATATATAAATGTTGCAAGATTCATAATACTCAAATTCGTGTAAAAAACACCCTACGCGTTGATCAGTAAAATACATTCAACCAAAACACGGTTCATTATTCTCGCCATATGCCTATGTGTAGGAAGGTAAGAAACGTAAACAAAATCATTCGACGACGACGGTTTATTCATCTTTTCAATATGTAAAAAATAACAAAAGCATAAATTGTCCATTACTTAATACAATGTTTTCCAGTCTAGTCATGTCGAAAAAAAGAACGGTCGGCAGCCAAGCCTATTCGTAGTTTATTTTTGTAATTTGAGATAAAAAGTTTAATTGCTAGCAGTTACCGACAGTCATGCAAACGTTACAAAGAACGTTAAAGTATGGTGTGGATAGTAAAGTATGAAGACCGTGTCATTCCTGCTGTGCACAAGTCACGCTTCCCGCGTATATTTTGACGTGTTCATCAGTCACGGTCCTGGATTGTGCCTCTTTTTTGCTATTTTACTCGTTTCCCGGTACACAAAATGTATATTGTATCATTTTGTTTATTATTCATATTATTCATTGTCCTGCTTCAAGTTAACTTGCACTTAGTTTAATTAAACAGCACGATGTCTTTAACTAACCAATTATTACCAATTATTATTTAACTGAAAACTAAAAATACGGTAATATTAATTCACAAAAGCATACACCTGTTTGCCATAATACTAGTTTATTGCTTCTTTTCTTAATAGCTTAGGCTCATGAATCTGTACACTGTGATGACACGTTGTTTTTCAAGTTTAATTTTAATTGGCCTTCTTAATATATGTAAATACATGTATGTGATAAAATGGTGATTATAACATGTTGTGTTGTAATTTGGGTTTCAACACCACCCATCCTTTGATGAACTGTTATAAACTAAGTATCAATAAAGTGAAATGACTCCAGTACAACTAGCCTTAAACCCTGATAAGTATTTAAGTATGTATCTTTTTTACATAAAAAATATTCAAGCACATCTACGTTATTTTTCAAAAAAATTTTTAATTAATACTTACACGATTTGTAGTGTAATCCTTTTTTCTTCAGTTTTTTTCTATCCAGTAGTATCCATGCAATTTCATGTCCCTTATGTTATTTGGACTAGACACTAATAGCTATGTACTAAAAATATTACTTGTTATCCTTGGCTAGCTGTCACCAAATATTGACAAGAATGAGGCGTGACTGACGTTTACATGTTTAAGTCTTACAAACTTAGTAGTTACCCATGTGGAACAGCAAGATAAAATGGCTATGTCGAAGTTTTAGGTGACTTCTCTTCTCGCCAATTATTGCCCAATTAAACTAAAACATATTGGCAATTAATTATTGTAGTGTAATGAAATATACATCTTGACAGATATATATATATATATATATATATATATATATATATATATATATATTATATATATATATATATATATATATATATATATATATATATATATATATATATATATATATATATATATATATTCTAATTTTCTACACCTTGCTATACCCATACATTATGAAATCCTAAGTTTTCCAACAGTTTTTTTATTTCGATTGCCCAAAAGTGTAAAGATGCATTGTACAGTAACTTAGTTAACATGGCTTTAAAACAATGTAGGTGTATTTAATATCTTCAGTCCTCACGACTTTCAGCAAATATTTAGTCACTGCAAACCATTTTCTATGTACCATAGTTAATCTATATAGTTCGCTGCAAATAAACGAATTTTCTGTTTGTGTTAACAATACTGTAGCTGTAGTCATTCAAAACGGTGTGCGCTATGGAAACACCAAACTTATTGGCCATAGTTGAGTTTTAGTGTCTTTGTGAAACTAGTTTATCGGAAATACACAACTAATGACTTACAGGGAGATCATTAAACCTATATAAGTACCTTTTCAGTATAAGTTATATGATGTTAACACAATGCACTAAACCTAAGGAGCGGAGTAGTCCTATATTACAACAGCTGTATCCTGACAAGTACAGCCGAGACATGCCCATCAAAGTATGAAGTCTGCGTATCTTGGTGAATATAACGCAGCCCGAAGTGTATCCCGGAGAATAAAGCGCAGCCCGAAGTGTATCCTGAAGAATATAACGCAACCCGCAGTGTATCTTAGGGAATATAACTCAGCCTGCAGTGTATCCTGGTTAATATAACGCAGCCCGAAGTGCATCCTGGTGAATATAACGCAGGCCGCAGAGTATGCTGGTTAATATAACGCAGCCCGAAGTGTATCCTGGATAATAAAGAGCAGCCCGAAGTGTATCCTGGAGAATATAACGCAACCGAAGTGTATCCTGGTGAATAAAGCGCAGCCCGAATCGTATACTGAATAATATACGCAGCCCGAAGTGTATCTTGGAGAAAATAACGCAGCCCGAATCGTATCCTGGATAATATACGCAGCCCGAAGTGTATCCTGGAGAAAATAACGCAACCTGAAGTGTATTCTGTAGAATATAAGGCAGCCCGCAGGGTATCCTGGTGAATATTACGCAGCCCGAAGAGTATCCTGGAATATATAAAGCAGCCCGAAGTGTATCCTTGTGAATATAACGCAGGCCGAAGTGTATCCTGGTGAATATAACGCAGCCCGAAGTGTATGCTGGTGAATATAACGTAGCCCGCAGTGTATCCAGGTGAATAGAACGCAGCCCGAATCGTATCCCGGACAATATAAAGTAGCCCGAAGTGTATCCTGGAGAATAAATTCCAGCGCAAAGTATGTCATGGAGAATATAAGACAGCCCGCAGGGTATCCTGGTGAATATAACGCAGCCCGATGTGTATCCTGGAGAATATAACGCAGCCCGAACTGTATCCTGGAGAATATAACACAGCCCGAAGTTTATCCTGGTGAATATAACGTAGCCCGCAGTGTATCCTGATGAAAATAACGCAGCCCCTTTGTATTCTGGTTAATATAACGCAACCCGAAGTGCATCCTGGTGAATATAACGCAGGCCGCAGAGTATGCTGGTGAATATAACGCAGCCCGAAGTGTATCCTGAAGAATAAAGCGCAGCCCGAAGTGTATCCTGGAGAATATAACGCAACCGAAATGTATCCTGGTGAAAAAAGCGTAGCCCGAATCGTATCCTGAATAATATACGCAGCCCGAAGTGTATCTTGGAGAAAATAAGGCAACCCGAAGTGTATCCCGGAGAATAAAGCGCAGCCCGAATCGTATCCTGGATAATATACGCAGCCCAAAGTGTATCCTGGAGAAAATAACGCAACCCGAAGTGTATTCTGGAGAATATAAGGCAGCCCGCAGGGTATCCTGGTCAATATTACGCAGCCCGAAGATTATCCTTGTTAATATAACGTAGCCCGAAGTGTATGCTGGTGAATATAACGCAGCCCGAAGTGTATGCTGGTAAATATTACGCAGCCCGAAGAGTATCTTGGTGAATATAACGTAGCCCGAAGTGTATGCTGGTGAATATAACGCAGCCCGAAGTGTATGCTGGTCAATATTACTCAGCCCGAAGAGTATCTTGGTGAATATAACGTAGCCCGAAGTGTATGCTGGTGAATATAACGCAGCCCGAAGTGTATGCTGGTGAATATTACGCAGCCCGAAGTGTATGCTGGTCAATATAACGCAGCCCGAAGAGTATCTTGGTGAATATAACGTAGCCCGAAGTGTATGCTGGTGAATATAACGCAGCCCGAAGTGTATGCTGGTGAATACTGTATAACACGTAAAGTTCGCGTGGTGATAAATTTCGCGTTTTTCGCGATCGACCTATATTCGCGAACATTTTCGACAGCGAAATTTTTTGACCAAGCCAAACGGTGTTCTGTCAATAGCTACCGTACTATTCACCAACCATGACATGTTTTGTATGCTGTGTGTTATTCAAAATACGTGTATATGCACATGGGAATTATTGCAGAGTCAAGAATGAGTAAATTCTGAAAATAACATTTTATTTATTTTACCTTCACTATATTTATATTCCAGCCATTCACCATAATAATGTCCGGCTTATCACAAATTGCCTGATGGGCTTTTATTAGCCATGTCCCATGCATTTAATTGAATACATCGAATATAGCAATCGCCGTCTGATCACACCTGCAACATGCAAAAAGGTGACCTGTTGTTAAAGGTGTGAATAATAACCGGATATAAGACCGGTTGTGTATACAAAGCCAATTACAGGTATATTTTACAGGTATTGCTTGACATAATTGGCCTACGATCTCTTGCCCTCGGGCGATATTTAGGACGTGTATATATTTCTTAAGCGGTGATCTCTAGTGATTTTTATGAATGTGTTAATATTACGACCACCCCTAGAATTGGTTTCTCGCAAACATTTACTTACGCGAAATGTCTAAAAGTGTCTAAAATGATAAAATCGCGAACTTTTTGATGCGCAAAAATAAAGTGTTATACAGTATTACGCAGCCCGAAGAGTATCCTGGTGAATATTACGCAGCCCGAAGAGTATTCTGGAATATATAAAGCAGCCCGAAGTGTAACCTGGTGAATATTACGCAGCCCGAAGAGTATCCTGGAATATATAAAGCAGCCCGAAGTGTATCCTGGTGACTATAACGCAGCCCGAAGTGTATGCTGGTGAATATTACGCAGCCCGAAGAGTATCCTGGAATATATAAAGCAGCCCGAAGTGTATCCTGGTGAATATAATGCAGCCCGAAGTGTATGCTGGTGAATATAACGTAGCCCGCAGTGTACCCTGGTTAATAGATCGCAGCCCGAATCGTATCTGGATAATATAACGTAGCCCGAAGTGTATCCTGGAGAATAAAACCCAGCGCGAAGTGTTTACCCACAGGGTATCCTGGTAAATATAACGCAGGCCGATGTGTATCCTGGAGAATATAACGCAGCCCGAAATGTATTCTGGAGAATATAACGCATCCCGAAGTGTATGCTGGTGAATATAACGTAGCCGCAGTGTATCCTGGTGAAAATAACGCAGCCCCTTTGTATCTTGGTGAATATAACGCAGCCCGAAGTGTTCTAAAGAATATAATGCAAACCGCAGTGTATCATGAGGAATATAACGCAGCCCGTAGTGTGTCATGGTGAATATAACGCAGCCCGAAGTGTATCCTGGAGAATATAGCGCAGCCCGAAGTGTATGCTGGTTAATATAACGAAGCATCCATAAAAATATCTTGACACAGTCAAAGCACGATTATAGCGTATTAAGTGTATCCTGGTGAATATAACGCAGTCCGAAGTGTATCCTGGAGAATATTGCGCAGCCCGACGCGTATGCTGCTGAATATAACGAAGCATCCATAAAAATATCTTGACATAGTGAAAGCAGGATTATATATTAAGTGTATCTTGGTGAATATAACGCAGCCCCCATTGTATCCTGGTAAATATAACGCAGTCCGAAGTATTCTAAAGAATATAAAGCAGCCCGCAGGGAATCCTGTTTAATATAATGCAGCCTGAAGTGTATCCTGGTGAATATAACGCAGCCCGAAGTGTATGCTGATGAATAATACGTAGCCCGAAGTGTATCCTGGTGAATATAGCGCAGCCCCTATTGTATTCCGGTAAATATAACGCAGCCCGAAGTGTATCCTGGTGAATAGAACGCAGTCCGAATCGTATCGTGGATAATATAACGCAGCCAGAAGTGTATGCTGGAAAATATAAGGCAGCCCACATGGTATCTTGGTGAATAGAACGCAGCAAAAAAATGTATCCTGGAGAATATAACTCAGTCCGAAGTGTATCCTTGTGAATGTAACGAAGCCCGAAGTGTATCCTGGGGAATATAACGCAGACCGAAGTGTATGCTGATGAATAAAACGTAGCCCGAAGTGTATCCTGGTGAATATAACGCAGCCCGAAGTGTATGCTGATGAATAAAACGCAGCCCGAAGTGTATCCTGGTGAATATAGCGCAGCCCCCATTGTATCCCGGTAAATATAACGCAGCCCGAAGTGTATCCTGGTGAATAGAACGCAGCCCGAATCGTATCCTGGGGAATATAACGCAGCCCGAAGTGTATGCTGGAAAATATAACGCAGCCCGAAGTGTATCCTGGAGAATATAAGGCAGCCCACATGGTATCTTGGTGAATAGAACGCAGCAAAAAAGTGTATCCTGGAGAATATAACTCAGCCCGAAGTGTATCCTTGTAAATGTAACGAAGCCCGAAGTGTATCCTGGTGAATATAACGAAGCCCGCAGGGAATCCTGGTGAATATAAAACAGCCCGAAGTGAATCCTGGAAAATATAGCGCAGCCCGAAGTGTATGCTGGTGAATATAACGAAGTATTCATAAGAGTAAAAAATATCTTGACATAGTAAAAGCACGATTATACCGTGAAAAACGTCCGGTAATACAAATTTTGTTATTTGAATGCCGAGGTTACCGCTAGAGTTTATGATATCGCGGAATATATCCAGGGATATTCGGTAGTTTGTGCATTGCGTAGTATCCCTCCAACATCATTTTAGCTATGTGGAAACAATGTTTACTTGAATCAAATGCAGTGATGCTTGAACTATGTATATCTAGCCGACAACAACTGGTATTCCTGCACACCCAGTCTCATTACGATGGCAATTGGCCGACAAGATGTTTAAATACTACAATATTTACTTAAATATTTAGCAAAGTAGCAAGGGACCTATGCAGGGGTGCATCCAGAAAGTTTTGGTGGGAGTGTTGGGGTATGAATCAAGATTAATTCAACTTCATCCTTGCATTAATTTCCAGATATACACACAGTAAGGGACCCTAACATCGACCTAAGCAGTCAACAGACAAAATTCATTTCAAAAGTTTAGTACTGTTTAAGCTTTTATGAATATGTCATAACTCTACTCTTTTATCTTGCTGGTTGCACCCCTACCCACACCCCTGATCAATCCCAGGATCAATGCCCTAATATTTAAAACGACTGTAGTAGTTCTTAGCTTGCTTTGAACTTTTGACTAAACCTAGTTTCAATAAACATCGGAATAAACCATTATACCTGTAGAGATCTCTGTAAATATTGTTTATTGATTTCCTACACCTGTCTGAAAAGTGAGCCATAACGTCACAATCGTCATTTCAAACATGCATTTCCTATCTGAGCCACGATGCACAATTTTTAAACGAAGAAAACCACGTGACCACTTATGGTTAAGCTCATCCATGTTATCCTCGTCGATGTCTTTTTTAGGTGGAATCGTTACTTTTTATAGATTTGGAATAAACGAAAAGTTGAATATTTAATTGTTAATTAACACGTAACTGAGTTTTACTGCCCTTATTTTAACGCTGTTGAAAATCCTCAAAACTTATACCTAAGTATTTTTTTTTCTGCAGAAATCATGTACATCCACCCCACCACCCTAAACAGAGGTCAGATACATTCATATATATTAGATATAGGCAAATTGTCGGATACCACTTTTAAAATATCGACCTTTAACCAATGATAAAAGTGTTGTGCTATTAGTTTTCAACTTCAGTTGCTCTTTATTTTGAATACATAATGCAACACGACTATCAAAGTCGTTCGATATAACATGTCTACACCTGTGGTCTGACCTTTGAACTAAGCTAGTGTATAAGATTGTATACATATTTAGGTGGTCTAATCTGTCAATGCAATCAGTGAGGTTGACAAAATAACTAGATACATCCATCGGATATATCTATGAACGAGATCATCAATATACACTTAAGGCATTCAGACCATGACTTTAAATTTAACTATTTACTTTGTACTGTAAGAATAAACAACATTTTAACACAATACAAGTTTTGTCTTGAAAAAAGCAACGAATGAAGTTCAGTGTATCAGTAATTTAAGTTTAGTTATTGTTATCAAGCATATATTCGGAAGTGAAAAACAATATATTAAAGCATGCACTTTTTGGAAAAAATAAATATATAATAAAACAAGCAGACATGTATATAGTTATTTTTGTTTAGTTGTGTAGCACGCATAAGCCTATTATATAGTTCAAATCATTATCTACTGTTCAACCTAACCATATACCGACAAAGACGTTTAAAGGTTACCGTTTCTGCTTCTGTAGATAGTACAGGTGTTTGCATATTCTATCAATATAGATGTGTCCTAATTAAACTTAAAAGTAGTGTGCGCGTATCCGATATCAATGATAGAGATAAGGTTAAACGGAAACAAGGTTAAAACACTGTGACGAAGATTATTGGAGTTTTTCGAGTACTTACGAATGTTACCGCGATACGCGCCCGGGAAGTAAGCCGTGAAATCAGTTATAAAACTTTTAAGGACTGAGAGTATTAAGTTAAATAAATAATAAATATATAATAACATCGCTGTTGATATTGTGTTGTGAAGATGTAACTTTCCGAACGCTGACGAAGCCGGTCAGTAAAGATTTACACATTATTTACAAAACCTATTTTCAGTTTCAGACATTTTTAGTTATAAAAAAAAATGTTTGTATTTAATCTATACTTATAGTTAACAAGTAATTTAACATTTATATTCCACTAGCTGAGTTGCTGTAACTAATGTATCGTCATTTTTTCTATATGTTAGCAATTGAGAAAGATTTAATACATGTATACACTTTTATGGTGTCCGTACATTCCCCATTGTATGAACAATTGCTCATTCGATTGCTATTCATGTAATACAGTTATATTTGTCTCTTTTACCCTTCAACATGTGTGTACAATGGTGCGTTGATTTGACTGTCATCTTTGCTTTGCTCCTTTTTTATATTGTATTCATATACCAACATAACGACCCATCCAAATGTATGTGTAATATGTCGAAGTCATGTGGAAGGCTGCTTGTCTTGCATATAGTTAAGTTTTGCATAAATATGCATATAAGCACAACGCGTATGAGAGATTATTCTTGAGAGAATTATATGTCAGGATTTGAATTTTAACGATAATACGACATCAAAGACACGTGCTATACAATCTTGCCATACGCCAATCAAATTATTTGTATTTACATTGTTGTGATGTGGCCAACTAGCAAATTTGTGTTTGCCTTACGTATTTGCAAGACGAATGTATTAGTATTTACCATTTCGTAGATACGTATATGTTGAGCTTTAAAGGGATTTAGAATAAAGTAACATCGCTGCGAATGAACATATAATAATTCCATAGTTTCGTAAACAACAGTGTCATAACAGATGCGTTCTCTTGTGCATATATTGTAACGTTAGAAAGGCGTATGCATATTTAAGTCAATACCATGCTATATTCACCAGTTTTTTGATATTGACAAATCAAAACTTAAACATCTGGCAATTCAATTCAATGCTACCACTGTTGTCCATGTCGTCATTCGGGGAAACGTTAGAGCTCGTGCATAAGTTTGCGCACATACTAAATCACAACAGTGTTCATCAAAATATGAATAGCTTCATACTGAGTTCATAGTTAGTTTACTAAAGAATAAAATTTCCATCTTCTTTTTCTTCCCCTGCTTCTTCTGCTTCTTCTTCTTTTTTTCTTCTTATATTTCATCTCCTTCATCCATCTTTTTATTCTTCCTTTGTTTCTTTTCATCTTCTTCTCCTTCTACTTCTTATTCTTCTTCTTCTACCGACACTGCCAACACGTCGTATAGCTTACCTAAAATGCCGAGGGTAAAGTGAAAAATACATTTAAATACATTGTTTTACATCTCTGTATTGCCAAATAATTTTACAACCTTCCTTCGACACTAACAGCAACGTCTTACAACAGCGCCTTAAGTGCTTTGATTTTAATATTGGCTGCTCTGATATTGTTTTCGGCTACCGTAAGTTATTGCTGTTTGCTATTTGCCATCTTGAAGTTAGTGTACGATAAGACTTTATCCAATTTTTCAGAAGATGTTGCATTCAAAACGGTAATTACATCGATTTTAACACATTTAAAGCATCTTAGACATATTTTACGGCATGCCACCGTCTTTTTGATGCTATATATATTCGGTAAATAATCCAATACGAGGACATTGTTTACTAATTGTAAATTGGCATGTTTTCGGGTTAATCTAACAGCCGGATAACAAGCGTTAACTACAGTTAAGACAGTAGTTCCGAAACAGCAGTAGTTCCGAAACAACTACTCGATTTCTGAATGTTTGCTCGCAAAGTACTCCAAATATTGGTTCTTTTCTATCGAATTCGGTATTTGTCACATTTTTCCAAGTTTTTCCGAAGATTTAAGACGAGTGTTGAAGGGCGAAAAAAACAACAACAGTCGATTGAAAATATCACCTGCGTAACAATTTAAGTCAACACCGTTTAACGAAACTGGGGTAAAAAAACATTGTGATAAGAAAAAAAAACAGTCCTAAGGTAAGCAATCAAACTTATGCATCAAAATGAATTACCTATACCTATTCTTGGCTAACTTAATGCAAACTTTTGTTTTATGATTGTGAAAAGCAAAATATACCATGTTTTATGTTTGTTTGTATGAGCAGCTATTCCGGAACAGCTAAGAGCAGATAGGGGTTACATCCCAGATGGGGGAAATCTCAAACATATTGAACGATTTTGTAAAAACTTCTTTTTTTTCAATAAATTCTGTTTTATACCACTCATTTACGCCCCCCCCCCCCCCTCCAAAAAACAAAACAAAAAACAAAACAAAACAAAACAAAAAACAACAAAAAAAAACAACAACAAAAAAAAAAATCATACACATATATTAAAGAGATTTCATTATCAAAATCTAGTGAAGTTATGTGCTTTGACATCATGTATATCTGCATGTTTTCCAAGCATAACATTTCACTTTTATTTGACCATTATCATAAAGACGATCATTACTTTATAAATAAAATAGCATTTTTTTCTCTTCAGGTGCATCAAGGAACTGAGCCAGGTGAAGGTACCAGTACATGTAGCCTGTCTGCTAGAGAGGCATCTGTGACTTTGTCAGATATTTTCATTTTGGTACAAAACTGTGTTGTAAAGGTTTACCATCACTTCAAAATAAAACCTCCCAGAACTGATCTTTCAACTAGGTTACCTGTAGATAGCGAATATAATAACATTCATGATGAAAGTGCATGTCTTGTCTGGATCCCAGAACTATCCACATTTCACCCTAGTTTACACTCATTGTTAACAGATGAACAACGTAATATTTTTCAGTCAGATATTGCAGGTCTCCCATTTGGCCATGTTCCAAGAGAACTGGCATTTTGTTTTAGGAAGGTGTTAGATGAAGGGGGAATAGTATATGCTGAAGTCTGTGGTGACCCAGTACCAAGTTCATACCCCTGGCCAGACCAACATGATATTGGTGGTGGGGTTCATCTGCCTTGTAATTACTTCATCAAGCCAGTAGCAAAGTATTTTGATCAAACACTTGCACAAGTTAACAAGACAGTTTCAGAAATGGAACCTGGATCAACTATTTCAATTGAATGTTTGTAAGTGACTATACATATTGTTGGGATACCAGTTGTCCTGTTGTACCTTCATTGCATATTACACATGTAATGAGTGTAGAAGTAAACTTGTTAATAACAACTGAAATATTTTTCATTAATTTGTTTTATAGATTGCACTTGTAATAATGATGTTAAATTCTAAGGCTGCCATTTCTGGGGAAAAAAGCACCTGTCGGCGGGGGATATACAGTCATTGGCAGGTTCTTGTTCTATTTGTAGTTACTCATTGCTTTGTTTTTGAAAATTTGTGAAGAAGTACCTACTCAATTCTTATATGTGTGTATTACTTCATATTTTTCATTTTTTGCATCATTGTTTTCTTGATTTACCTTGAAATCCACCAAAACTATGTTGTTGTTTTTTTTTCAACCCAAGTTTCAAATTGTTTATAAGCATTAATTTTCGTAATCATATTTTTGCATTGAATGACATACAAGAAAAAATGGTGTCTCTGTTTCAAATATTTCAAAAGTATCAGGTTCAGTTCATTGATAAGGTAGCAGAAATTTATTTTGAAAATTAGGTTGTAAAACTTTAAAGGTGGTATCCAACAATTTGCATATATTAAATATGCACACCAATATCTAACGGCTGCCTTGGAGTATATGGCCATACTTTTTGCATAAACGCATACTTTAGTCATTATGAAGACGATTTTGACTCTAACTTTATTTTTAGAATGTACTAATTGAGAAAAAAAAGTCTAAATATTCTGTCTTTCTTACTCTATAAAAAGTGTGATAGTGGAATAGATACCGACGTCAGAGAAAATTGTCCAGATGACTATATTAAAGTAAGTGGTCACATGGTTTTCCTAAGTTTAAAAATAACTATCTATGCAGCGTGGCTCAGATAGGAAACACAAGCTTGCAATTATGAGTGGGAATTTATCCTTGACTGTTCACACATATCTTTGACATTAATGAAGAGGAAATTTCAAGACCTTTTCAGGCTTATGACTTATTTGGTTATATTGAGGGGGAAATAACAATCTGTCGGATACCACCTTTAATACTTTTAAAATCAAGAAATATTTACTCTTTACTAGCTTTACTTCATAATATCATGCCCTCATAGATATTTATCGCCATAAAATCTGTATGGTGCATACTTCAGAGAAATAAGTTTTTATTATGAGCTACAACTATGGGCAGATAGATCAGACCTTGACCAGACTGTTGTCTAATTTGAGTCAGCACTGTCTTGGTAAAAACCTCCAAAACCCAGAGGGAATGTGATAAGAAAGCCATTAAATCCATAGATGCACACAGGTTTGTAATTTGACCAAAGTTATAAAACTCATTTGTCTTTCACAATTACTAGCATAACCTAACTAGTCTTTCAAAATATGAAGATTAACCTTATTATTGGTTCTGCTTATTTCGCAAAATTATTGTCATTAACTTATGATATTATTTGACATCAATCATTTTGTTGTGTTTTTGTTTGTTACTTATATTGTTGTTTTTTTATATTATTTTTATGCCTACATCTCAAGGTCAGTAAAGCTGTATGCAGAAATCTGTTTTGGTTGTTTTGTTATTCCACCCTTAAAAAATTAAATGTTTTTTGTGTTTGTCTTTCATGCACGGCCAATTGCTGCGTGCTTAAGTAGAATAGTGACAGGTCATTTGACAATTAAACATAAGTTTGAGAAAGTCCCCAACTTCCGTTGTGTACTGCAGCGGGTGGAATATGCCGACATATAGACATGTTCCGGAACACATGCTATTGTTTCGGAACTACTGCTTTTACTACAGGTAGAAAACATAGATTTAAACGGAGAAGATGAAAACCCATTCCAAATGTTTAATATGTGTTATGAAGAAGATACATTAGTGCTTTCAAACACATAAAGTTTTAATCAATCACCGAAAACAACAATGAATAAACAGCGATTGTTTCGTTAGTGTTTCGGAACTACTGCCTTAACTGTATTTGTTTTTCTGACTATTAAGCGAAACTTAACAAAACACAATCATTTTATTGCGTTTCAAGTCAGCTTTTTATCTGCACCTGATTACACCGAATTTCTGTAGATTTAGTATCACTATCATATCATGTTACATTGCACATTAATATTTTAAGTAACATGCATAACTTGTCCTATAGTAAAACAGTTAAGATGCTCTTTAAAATATGGTTATGAACGGGATAAAATGTCCAGCAGTTTTAAGTAATACAGTCAAATGCATATCTGTACGGTTATCGCACATCAATTATGCTAGCAGAAGATTAAGTGCTAAAGAAAGTTAATTGTTGTTGTTTTTTCAGTTATTTTATTACATAAAGGTACCACATGCTCACATTTCTTAAAGAATTATTTGTCCAGACAATAGGTATTGCAGAAACACATTGAGTTATGTAAGTCGTTGTTTCTTTTGTTAATAACAGACAATGCTGTAAAGACAATGATGTTGTTTGCACAGGATTTCGTTTTGGCAGTTTGATCCCTGTGAGCTTGCATTCTTTCTTTTAAATTAACATTTGCTTCTGGGATATTATTTGATCTTAGAGCTTTGTGTTTTTCCTCTTTCAGTTTTTAACATAATAGGATATGGTATGAAGAAAATGTTTTACAATGTAAAGATGTAAATAGAAACACATACATAAAGTGTATAAGACATACTTATATAACACCGATGAGCATAATGAATGATATTTACACAGGGTTAGAGAGTTGTGACCACGTGCTTAACTGGTTAAAACCATCATGGTCATTATCCATTAAGTACTGGCCAGTACTGGTCACTTTAACTTTTCCAACATAAAATTATTATTTGAGCCTTTTAAATTAAACATATTTTAAGACTATACATGTCCTTCCATGTTTAATAATTAATTTGTTTTGGAAGTATTTACATGTATAAGGTTGTCAAAATATGTTTAATAGATTGTATACTGATCAAATATACATTAACCTGCATGTAATTGGCGATACAATAATAAGAGTGCATTAAAGTTGTGACTGGACAGTGCTGACAATCTCCAGCTTTTAATGAGCGTTTACAACTGTAATAATTTCCTCCTGTTCAATACTCTGATGTGGTCAATAGTGGTCAAATCGGGTATTTTAATGTGATTAAACAATGTAGTTTTTTTTTTTCATTTTAATTTATTATCTTATTGTAATATACCCAAGATACTGTATTACTATTCATGTGAATCCTAATTAAGAAAAAGTACATTTTGTGATTTATGTTGATCCTTTAATTGTTGATTTCTTAATTGGCGTTACCACATGCTCAACAAAAAAAAAAAACTGACTTGTATCAAGGGCAAAAAACAGTACTGGGTCCATGGGATAGACTAGGTCGGGCAGGGGCAGGTCAGATGATATTATGATGGCGGTTGACCATAAGATAGAATAGATAGTTTCCACATCAGTGAAAATCCCTTATTTTGGCAGCCATCTTTGATGGTAACTTCAAGGGATTTTCATATGATTTGTATAGAAGGGTAAATTTTATTTTCTTGTAATTTCTTCATTTGTGATCCGAAAATTAAAATCTATTCACTATTGGAAAGCTCTTCAAATTCATATTTTAAGAATACAATATTTTTACAATTGATAAATGCACACAGTATTAATACACAGAAATAAATTAAACCATTGGCTCATACTTAAAACAAAATGAACAATGTATCATTTTCGGTTGTATTTTTTTAACCTTTTGAACTATCAAAATATAGTTTTGATATTTAAAATACTTTATAAAAGCTGTTAAATTTGATATAAAATTCAGTTAAATAGACTAAAAAATAAAAACACTGTGGTGAGTTTAATACAGCACATATTTCCCCCATTTCAGCCTGCATTAGCTTCTGCCCACAAAGATGGCTGCCTTAAACTGTCTTATCAGTGTCTATGACATCACTTGGAAACTATCTATAAGTTGGGGGAAGGGCAGATCATTTGATATTATGATGGATTGTTGTCCATGGGATAGACTAGGTTGGGGGGTCGGGTCAGTTAATATTATGATGGGTGGCTGTCCATGGATTAGACTAGGTTGGGGGGTTGCGGGTCATTTGATATTATAATGGGTGGCTGTCCATGGGATAGACTAGGTTGGGGAGGGTCGGGTCATTTGATATTATAATGGGTGTCTGTCCATGGGATAGACTAGGTTGGGGAGGGTCGGGTCAGTTGATATTATAATGGGTGGCTGTCCATGCGATAGACTAGGTTGGGGATGCGGGTCAGTTGATATTATAATGGGTGGCTGTCCATGGGATAGACTAGGTTGGGGGGTTGCGGGTCATTTGATATTATAATGGGTGGCTGTCCATGGGATAGACTAGGTTGGGGAGGGTCGGGTCATTTGATATTATAATGGGTGGCTGTCCATGGGATAGACTAGGTTGGGGAGGGTCGGGTCAGTTGATATTATAATGGGTGGCTGTCCATGCGATAGACTAGGTTGGGGATGCGGGTCAGTTAATATTATAATGGGTGGCTGTCCATGGGATAGACTAGGTTGGGGGAGGGTCGGGTCATTTGATATTATAATGGGTGGCTGTCCATGGGATAGACTAGGTTGGGGGGGGGGGGCGGGTCAGTTGATATTATAATGGGTGGCTGTCCATGGGATAGACTAGGTTGGGGAGGGTCGGGTCAGTTGATATTATAATGGGTGGCTGTCCATGGGATAGACTAGGTTGGGGAGGGTGCGGGTCAGTTGATATTATAATGGGTGGCTGTCCATGGAATAGACTAGGTTGGGGAGGGTCGGGTCAGTTGATATTATAATGGGTGGCTGTCCATGGGATAGACTGGGTTGGGGGGTTGCGGGTCATTTGATATTATAATGGGTGGCTGTCCATGGGATAGACTAGGTTGGGGGTGCGGGTCATTTGATATTATAATGGGTGGCTGTCCATGGATTAGACTAGGTTGGGGGGGAGTGCAGGTCATTTGATATTATAATGGGTGGCTGTCCATGGGATAGACTAGGTTGGGTGGGCTGGTCATTTGATATTATAATGGGTGGCTGTCCATGGGATATACTAGGTTGGGGGGTGCGGGTCATTTGATATTATAATGGGTGGCTGTCCATGGGATAGACTAGGTTGGGGGGGTGCGGGTCAGTTGATATTATAATGGGTGGCTGTCCATGGGATAGACTAGGTTGGGGGGTGGCGGGTCAGTTGATATTATAATGGGGGTGTCCATGGGATAGACTAGGTTGGGGGGGTGGTGGTGGGGTCAGTTGATATTATAATGGGTGGCTGTCCATGGGATAGACTAGGTTGGGGGGGGTGCGGGTCAGTTGATATTATAATGGGTGGCTGTCCATGGGATAGACTAGGTTGGGGGGGGTGCGGGTCAGTTGATATTATAATGGGTGGCTGTCCATGGGATAGACTAGGTTGGGGGGAGGGGTGCGGGTCAGTTGATATTATAATGGGTGGCTGTCCATGGGATAGACTAGGTTGGGGGGTGCGGGTCAGTTGATATTATGATGGGTGGCTGTCCATGGATAGACTAGGTTGGGGGGTGTGTGTCAGTTGATATTGTATGCCACTGGAAAAGACAGAGCTGGTCATAATATGACAAAATTGTATATAGGTAAATTACTGTGTATAAATGAGCCATATTTTTTCAACAGCAATTATTTGACTAAATTGAACCTGTAAAAAGTGTCTGCTGTAATGCGCACCATACTTTTCCGGAAAACATGGACACAAATCATATTTACCTTTTGGATTTAATATGTTTAGATTATTTCATTCTCCCACATAATTTACATAAACAAAATTATTGATTATAACATAGGTAAACTTTACTAAGACTAGCAGTAGACATGTTTTTGACCAGTATTGACAGGCTTTAACCTGTTTTGAGTACCAGCCCTGTCAATATTCAAAACGCCGGCTTTTATGCACACGCTGAAACTACTTGAAATATATTATTATCTATATTATGTTAATTTCTTTTATATATTTTATCAGGCCAGGATGAAACTACCAGATACTGTCAAACAGAGATTTGGTCTTGGATTGTGACTGCATCCAGTCCAGCGTATGTTGATGAGAGCTGGGATATATTCTTTGATATTGGACTTGCCAGTCAAACACCAGGAGAATATTAAACGTTAGTGAAACAGTCGATTGTTTTATTGCATGAATGAAGTAAATTTATCATTGATAGAGGTTGAAAGTTCAAACAAACTAAAACATTTATTGTGAGTTTGAAAAATAAAACTGAAAATAAGGGGGGATATATTTCTTTGTTTACTGTTTTTCAAATTTTTATTCAGAAACAATATGTTCATTATTTTTCATGAAAAACGTTCACATCATTTTCTAAAACAATCTATTTTAGTATTTAATTGTGTTTGTATTCAGAGTGGGCTGTTTTTGTTTTGTTTTCTTACTTGCAGAGACCAACACCGTGTTTATTTAAACACATCTTATCTAAAATATAACTACAGTAAAGCCTATCCACAGCAACATTTGCAGGAGGCACAAAACATGTTGCAGCTAGGAGGTGTTGCTGTGCAGAGGTTATGATTGTTGTCAAGTTAAAAAGCACTAAAGAGATCTTTGAAATAATTACTGTATGGGTTTTATAATGATATCAAAAATATAATATTCTACAAATATTTTATAACATAGTTAACTTTTGTTGAAATCAAATAAATAGAAGAGCGCACAAACATACAAAACTGTAATTTTGAACACAGTAAATACTCTTCTTAGTAGAATCAGATAAGACCTTAATAAAATAGACCTTAATTAAACAATCTAAGTACATATTCATGCAAACTGAGAACTAAAGTATGAAATCTCGTAAATAGTCCAACATTTAGTCATAATTCGTTTAAATTGTATCCTGCAGATAAAGTGTGGACATTCACAATTTTGACCTTCAATAAATATAATATTTATAATATAAATTAACCAATAAGTTTTATGTGGATTTAATACACATCATCATTATTCACACTCACCAATAAACTGATAATTTTTTCTATTAGCCTGTTTTTAAAAAAGTTATTAGATGTTTTTTTATATCTAACTAGTTACAGTTAAATAGACCCTGGATTAGGTCCTAAATCGACCAACCTTGATTCCTTATCAGTTATCACAAGTGTGACGCTTTTCATTTAGGCCTCATTAGGTGTTCAGCAGAGGTTATCTAAGCCTTTGGGTGTATATTTAAATGGCCGTTTATCTTTACTTAGTGCAGTTACTAAGAACTCAGCGACACAATTCCGCTAGATTCAACTAAAAACCCATACACATGTGTATCGGCCAAGCTCACCCACTGGCTGATAAGCCCCGCGCAGCTAAGCCCGCCCATTGGCTTATAAGCCTCGCCTCTCTAATCCTATAGGATTATTGTATGTATGTATTGAAGGGTAGTTGTTGTCAAAGAATGCCTGTTTGAGCATCTGAATAAAGGTTTTAACCATCCTTCGGATCTTGTATTATCATCCCTTAAGGGTCTGTATATAAACAACAACAACATTACAACATGGATGATTTAATGATCTTTACCTAGCCATTTTGTAACGAATCATGCATTTCATACTATAAAATGATAATATTATAACTTATTTTCACCACTCAAATGCTTATTTGAGAAAATGTCAGCAACATGTTAGAAGAAATTAAACAATAGCTTTCATAATGATTAAAATGCATTGGGCTTTGAAAGTGGGTAGGAAGGCCTCTTCTTGATATTGATACTAGCAATGAAAACGATATTATGTTAAATTGATTGTGAATATTGGTACGTCAATATCATCATCAGAATCACCATGTTATTAACACACATCCTTGTCAGTGTCATCATCAGCATACTCATCGCCATAGATTTATCACAATATTATTTGTTTTCAGATTTTCAGCCAGCATGGACAAAGTATCCGGTCGTTTAGCCTCGTCGAATGCAAAACAGCCAGCGGACATTGATCAACATGCCAAGGACTTTCCGTGTGACCAGTGCCTAGAGTCGGACCTTGTTATCGCATCAGCAGGATTCTGCGAGTCTTGCACCTGTGTAGCTCCTGTCTTAACCTGCACAAGAAACTACGAGCATCAAAGGGCCACACTGTTCTATACGGCGATGCAATGCCGAGCCATCGACCGACTGCTGTTAAGGAAGAAACGTGTTCGAAACACCCCGGTAGGAAAGTGGAGATGTTTTGTTGTGATGATGAGACCCTTGGATGTACTCTGTGCTTTGTTGAAGGACACAACAGTTGTCTGAAAAAGTCTTTGATTTCAACACTGTCGGAGGATGTGGAGTCTTCCGAAGATATGGCAAAGATTCGAAAGGCATCAAAAAAGCATTCGGAACTATCCGCCCAGTTGATGCAGCTGATACAAAAATGTCGTTTAACAAATGAGCAATGTCATGCTAAAAGTTGGGAAAACTTTCAGTGTTTTCGCTTAGAGATAGAAGCGCTCTTGGACAGATTAGAACATGAAGTAACTAATCTTGCTGAGAGAGCGAAGGGTGATAATAATGAAAAGCTAGATCGTTTGACAGATATGATAATATCTTATAAGCAGCATTTGGATACATGCATGGATGATATCGACAGATATTCGGCACTTAGATTGAAACAGAATGACCAGTTGTTTATAGCTGTAAAAAAGAACAAAGGAGAGATACTTGACTCCGTCCAAAAACTACAAAAGCTAAGCAAAGAAGTGCAAATTAAGGAATTCGGATATTTAAATGAACCATCTGTCAAACACATTCTGGAGACAAGCTGTAAAATCTTCGTTAAAGATGTGTCATCGCCTGCATCTGCGGACCAGTCTGAGACAATAGAAAGTAATGATCATGTGGTGAGGGAACAACCTCCTTCTACAGTATGCAAAGCGGTGACAAAAATACCCATCAAGTCACACGATGACAAGTCTGACTGCTTGGTAGCAGGTATAGTGGCTATATCCGATACACAACTAATTGTGATTGACTACAATAATAAATGTCTTAAGCTGGTTGACAGGACCAATAACCAGATCATGAAGAGACGGTTACTTACGTTACCACCAACGGATGTAACTAGTCTTTCCAGAGGACGTGTAGCAGTTACTTTCCCAGAGATCAAACAGATCCAGATCTTCTCTGCGGACATCAAAATGGATCCTTGTACTAGTATAGATGTTGATGGCCAATGTAGGGGAATTCGCTGCACTGGAGAAACACTAGTAGTAATAGTCAACATTCCAGCAAAAGTTGAGATATTAGACTTGTATGGTAAGGTTCTTCATTCCATCCAACATTATCCATCTGGCTATGAATTATTTCAGAGTCCTCGGTGTCTTACACTCAGTCCTGATAACAAGTTTATCTATGTCACTGATGATGGGAATAACACCCTCACCTGCCTTGACATGACCGGAGTCGTCAAGTGGGTATACCGGGATAACGAGTTGACAAGTCCAGAATGCGTGACTACAGGGGACGGAGGTTGTATTTATGTATGCTGCTGGAACACCCACACCATTCACGTGGTGTCACAGGAAGGTGCCAAAATTGGCGTCATATCAGCACTAGAGACCGGATTATTCCATCCCCGTGCGGTTTTGTACATCAGGCATAGCCGGACTCTCTACGTGTCGTGTGGCAGTTCTGCACAATGTAACTATATCAGCAGACTAAGCATGCAGTAGGATTAATACATGCATTTGAGCTTATTGAGAAGCCTCATACAGCAGTGGTAGTATATCGTGCATTCACATTAATGCAAATTCATTACATACGACGAGCGACACATTAAATGTTCGAATATTATATTTACTACAATACGCCAGAATATATAAGACCCAATAAACGACAAGCCAACGCTTGCACATTATGTATCTTCCACAAAGTTCTGCAATAATCATCTTTCCTTATTATGAAAATAATACAGTAAACAAATCGCGGGCTTATTGATGCTTTATGTTTCTTCGGTGGCCTTTTGGGAAACGTAACACTGACCATTAGACGGTATTACTGAGGTATTAGCCGGTTAACTTCTTGTTTAATGTCGCCATTTTGTCTTATTTACAATGTACGATAGATGGGGATATTCGTTCTCTTTACTGCATCTCGATTTAACTAGCATTTATTACCTGAAAGTATAAGTTTCTATTCAGATCTAAGATGCTTTGCGATTTAGGTTTTAATTAAAAATGTGCAGTTTGTTCTGATAAATATGGCCAAAACAGGGGGAAACATTGTGGCAGAGTTTTACAAACAAGGTTTCACTTTTTGCTTTATTAATTGTTAGAGACTCCAACGACGATTCGAAATGGTGAATGCTATGACAAAATTAAGTGCATACTAAACTTATACTGTTTGTACACGAACATGTTATAAAGGATATGGCAAATGTTTATATTAATTCATTGAATCGTGTATTAAATTATCGTGTATTATTATTATTATTATTATTATGATTATTATTATTATTATTATAAAATATATCAATCGAATCATTCCAGGAAGAGAAACGTCATTTCTTATTGACTTTATGGAGTATTACAATTTCCCGTACTATGACATTTTAAACAGTTAAACATGATTGCAATATTAAGAGTAAAGGTTATGTTATTAGATCATATAAAATAGCAATATTCATAACATATTTAACTATTTTAATATTTGTTGCAAATGATGAAAGAGGTCCTATGAAAATTATCACAAAAAATAAAATTTGAACTACCACGAGACAAAGACACAAACAAGGTTATGTAAACATGATAAACATACTGAGCTGAGACATTGTACACATAAAGAAAACCAACAAAATGTATGCTGACGTAGCAATAACGTCATCCATGATAGCGTGGAAAACGAATAGGGCTAGTATCCCACCAACTATATGTCAGTTTTAATGGAGACTGTGTTCACTTGAATTAGATATAATGTTGCCCCAACTGTGAATATATCGAAGCCTGACATTTCTGCACACCCAGTCACACTATGTTGACAACTGAACGACTAGTTGTTTCATCACCATTATATTTTCTTGAACGTTAGAAATGGACCAATTCCCTAATATGTCTACCGACTTTTTTTTATCAGCAGATTTTAAACCTGGTGCTCAAAGTCCAATATCCAATCATTACCCTCATTTAAGATGTTATGAATAGTTCGATGCTACATATATGTTAATGATATAAATATTTAAATGTAAACACCTGTATTCTGAACACTAAACTAAGCTAGTATAGATAATAGAGGTTATACATAGTAGCTATCAATGAGTCTGACAATTGTACTAAAATAAAACCACCGTATATGACCAAGAATGAGATCATCAGGGTACACATCAAGCAGTAGCACTAGCGTTTTCTAATATTAATGTTTACAATGTTCTCCAAGAATGAACGAAGTTTTAAAACTGTTCAATAATGTTAGTTAAATTAACACATTTTTTCCACAAAAGGAAGATACAAGAAACACATTTGTATTTCGAGGTTTGTCTGGAAAAAGGTAATGAATAATGATTAAACATGGTAATAACTAGATATACGACTGAAGTTCAGTGTGCCTTAATAAAAGTCGCGGGTAAAACAAATATTCGGAAGTGGATAACAATAGAATATGAACATATACTTTTTGTTAAAGAAAATATATGAAAATAAAAAAAACAGCAATGTATTTAGCTTATATGTTATAGTCTTGTAGGATGAATACGTCTGTATTGTAATTCTAATCATTATCTACTGTTCAGCCTTACCCTATAAATTTAAAGGTTACAGTTTCTGCTTCATGTAAGTATTACAGTGATAGAGATAAGTTTAAACTAAAGATATCCCCATGGGAGTTTTCCGAGTACTTCCGAATGTTACCGAGATAAACCCCCAGGAAGTTAAACGTGGCATAAAGTTATAAAACGTTTAAGAAATGAGAGTATGTCGTTAATTATATAATAAATATACATCGCTGTTAATATTGTGTTGTGAGGATGTAACATTTCGAACACTTTCGAAGCCGGTCAGTAAAGATTTACACAATTTTGATACAAAATATTTTTGTTTTAGACATTTTTAGTTACGAAAACGAAAAAAAAAATGTTTATAATTGATATAAAAGTACAGTTTACAAGAATTTTAGCATTTATATTCCACTAGCTGACTTTCTGTAATTCATTTTTCGTCATTTTTTCTATACGTTTAGATAAATGTTGCATTCGTAAATGGTGACTCCCATCTTTGCTTTGCTCCTTTGTTAATATATTTTATTCATATACCAACATACCCATCCAAATGTACGTGTAACATGTCATGTGGCATGCGACTTATCTTGCATAAAGTTAAGTCTTGCATAAATCTGCTTATAATCACAACATATATGAGAGATCATGTGAGATAATAATATGTGAGGATTTGAAAATGAACGATAATACGACATTTAAGAGACGTGCTACACATTCTTGCCATACGCCAATCAAATTTTATGTATTTACATTGTTGTGCTGTGGCCAACCAGCGCATTAGCGTTTGACTTACGTATCTGCACGGCGAATGTATTCGCATTGTCATTTCGAAAATATATAAATTTTAAACTTCAAAGGGATTAAGAAAAGTAAGATAGCTGCAAATGAACATATAATAATTTCATAGTTTCGTAAACAACATTGTCATAACAGATGCGTTCTCTTGTGCACATATTGTAACGTTTGAAAGGCGTATGCATATTTCATTCAATGTCATGCGATATTCATTTTTACACTGACTAATCTAAACGTAGACATCTGAAAATTCCATTCAATGCTTCCACTCCACTGTTATCCCGCCTCTGCCTTTATTATACTCTCTTGTGTGGAATGATGTAGCAACCAGCTAAGATTAAACACGACAATCGGGAAAACGTTAGAGCTCGTTCTCGCATGAACTTAATCACAGTATTGTTCACCATAATATGAATAGCTTCAGCACTTTTCACCAAACATTTATTACACCTCTCGATAAATCGTTTAATAGATGTGTAATAAAAGCAAATGTATGTAAAATAGCAAGATTTTTTTGTTTTGAAAGTATTTATAATTTGGTCAAAATGTGGTCAATATATTCAATACTGATCAAATATTCAATGCAACATTATCCTGCATGTGATTGGCGATACACAAACAATAATAATGCTGGATTAAAGTCATAGTTGAACAGTATTGACCATCCCCAGCTTTTAATAAGCGTTTACAACAGTAAGCACTCAATATTCAATACTCTCTTGTGGTCACAATGTGATTTAAAAAGGTTTGTTCTTTTTTTAATTTTAATTTGTTGACTTAAATATATTATATAAATATTCATATGAATCTTAATTCTAAAAATAATACATTTTATGTGACTAATGTTGATCCATTCACTGTTGATTTCTTAATTGGCATTGCCACATGCTGAAAAAGCAATAAAACTTGACTTGTATCAAGCGCAACAAACAGCACTAGGACTATGGGATAGACGAGATTGAGGGAGGGGCTGGCCATTTGATATTATGATGGTAGTTGACGATGGGGTAGACTAGGTTTGGGTGTGGGGCTGGTCATTTGATATGATGGGTAGCTGATCATGGGATAGAGTAGGTTGGGGAAGGGACGGGTCATTTGATATTATGATGAATGGTTGTCCATTGGTTAAACTAGGTTGGGGGAGGGGCGGGTCATTTGATGTTATGATGGGTGGCTGAACATGGGATAGACAAGGTTGGGGTGGGGCTGGTCATTTCATATTATGGTGGGTGGCTGGACATGGTATAGACTAGGTTGGGGAGGGGCGGTCATTTGAAATTATGTTCGGTGGTTGACCATGGGATAGACTATGCTGGTGAGGGGCGGTCATTTGATATAATGTTCGGTGATTGACCGTGGGATAGACTATGATGGTGAGGGGCGGTCATTTAATATTATGCTCGGTGGTAGACCGTGAGATAGACTAGGTTGGGGGAAAGACGGGTCATTTGATATTATGATTGGTGTCTGACCATGGGATAGACTAGGTTGGTGGGAGGGGCAGGTCATTTGATATTATGATGGGTGGCTGTCCATGGGATAGACTAGGTTGGTGGGAGGGGCAGGTCATTTGATATTATGATGAATGGCTGTCCATGGGATAGACTAGGTTGGTGGGAGGGGCAGGTCATTTGATATTACGATGGGTGGCTGACCATGGGATCGTCTAGGTTGGGGGTCATTTGATATTATGATGGGTGGCTGGCCATGGGATAGACTAGGTTGAGGGATGGGCTGGTCGTTTGATATTATGGTGTATGGTTGGCTATGCGATATATTAGTTTCGGGGAAGGGCGTGTCATTTTTTATTATTATGAGTGGTTGACCATGGGATAGACTAGGATGTCGGATTGGCGGATCATTTGATATTTTCATGAGTGCTTGACCATGGGGTGGACTAGTTTGTGAGAGGGGCGTGTCATTTGTTTTTATGGTGGGTGATTGATAACTGGAGAGATAGGTCTGTGGCTAACATCGTAAGACAGATCTCTTATTTTACTTTAATATCATATTCAGTTGACTTATAACACATATTTGTGTACATGGAAACATAACCATAACCAGTATTGACAAGTGACCTGAGCTGACTTTGATTATATTTTTGAAACCTTTCTATATTCACTATTTATAACAGAATATCAGTAAATAGATGACAAAAGCACAATTTCTTCGCAACTTATGGTATGTTCAAATAATTTAAAGTACCATAAAAAATCAGAACATAATATTAAGATCAATACAATTTACAACTATTGACCTAGGCAAGAAAAATATGCAACTAGTCAATACAGAGGTGGCCATAGTATTTTATACAGTTTAATTAATAATGTTTATTAGTGAGTCATACTTCGTTTTTCAACAGCATATACTATGCATGCTAAATTGTACCAGTACAAAGTGACTACTGTAATGTCCACCAGGATTTTCCCGAAAATTGTGTAAATATGGAACACATCATTTTAGCTCTTCTGGGCACAACATGCTGAAGGTGAGCTTTTCTGATACCCCTTCGTCTGGCGTCCGTAGTCCAGCGACCAGTGTCAACAATTTAACAATTTAGTTTGTGAACAAGCTAGAGGGAATAGTTTTTATCTAATCTCTATCAAACTTGGTCAGAATGTTTCTCAGCATGAAATCTTGGATGAGTTCATTATTGGGTCACCTGGGGTAAACAACTATTTCACTATTTCAGATCTTAGTAAAAGATTGTGAACACACTAGATGCCCCATTTATGGCTCAAATCTTCGCCGAACTTGATCACAATGTTTGCCTGCATGAAATCTTGGATGAGTTCATAATTTGATCACGTGAGGTCAAAAAGTAGGTCACTAGCAAAAATCTGAAAGAAATCTTGTGAACACAAAAGATAGCACAAACTTCACAAAACTAAGTCAGAATGTGTGTGTGCTTGAAATCCTTAAATAGTTTGTTAATAATTGATATTCATTAAAATGAATTGGGTGCGCAATAAACATGCATAGTAAGCTCTCCGCCTGATTAAGATACTAGCAATGAAAACGATATTATGTTAAAATGATTGTGAATATTGGTACATCATAATCTTCATCATCAGGACCACCATCTTATTATCTCAATCATTGTCAGTATCATCATTAGCACCATCCTCTTCATTAATTTATCAAAATATTATAAGTTTATTTCCAGATTATCAGCCAGCATGGATAAAGTATCCGGTCGCGGAGAATCGTCGAAGGCAAAACAGGCAGCCGACACGGATCAACATGCCAAGGACTTTTCAGGATTCTGCGAGTCTTGCACCGACTACCTGTGTATCTCCTGTCTTAACCTGCACAAGAACCTACGGCCATTGAGGGACCACATTGCTCTGTACGGCGATGCCATACCGAGCCATTGACCGACTTTTGATAATGAAGAAACCTGTGCGAAACACCCCGGTAGGAAAGTGGAGATGTTTTGCTGTGATGATGAGACCCTTGGATGTGCTCTGTGTTTCTTTGAAGGACACATCAATTGTCTGAATAAGTCTTTAATTTCAACACTGTCGGAGAATATGGAGTCTTCAGATGACATGGCAAAGATTCAAACGGCATCACGGAAGAAATTATCCGCCCATTTTTTGCAGCTGATACAAAAATGTCGTTTAACAAATGATCAATGTCATGCTAAGAGTATGGAAAACTTTCATAGTTTTCGCGTAGAGATAGAAGCGCTTTTGAAAAGATGAGAATATGAAGTAACTAATGATGCCGGGAGAGTAAAGAGAGATAACAATGACACGCTAGATCGTTTGACACATATGATAGTATCTAGTGGGCAGCAAGTGCATAAATGCATGGAGAATATCGATAGTTGTTCGGCAATTAGGTTGAAGCAGAATGACCGATTGTTTATAGCAGTAAAGAAGAACACAGGACAGATACTTGACTCGTTGCAAACGCTACAACAACAACTAAAACAAATCCAAATTCAGGATTTTTTTAACGAACCTTCTGTCAAAGACGTGCTGCAAGAAAGCTGTAAAGTCTTTGTTAAAACAGTGCCATCGCCTTCGTCCCTGGAGCAGTCTGATACAACAGAAGGTCTTGTTCTAGTGCAGATGAAGCCCACTCCTTTTACGGTATGCACAACGGTGACAACAATACCCATCAAGACTCGTGATGACAAATCTGCCTTCTTTGTGTGCGGTATTTTGGCTATATCAGATACACAACTAGTAGTGACTGATTACATGAATAATTGTCTTAAGTTGGTTGACACAACCAATAACCAGATCATGAAGAGACGGTAACATACATCGCCACCCGCGGTTGTAACTATTCTCCCCAGAGGACGTGTAGCTGTTACTTTCCCACAGATCAAAGACATTCAGATCTTCTCTGCGGTCTCCAACATGAATCCTTGTGGTACTATTGATGTCGACGGTGAGTGTAGGGGAATTAGGTGCACTGTGAAAACATTCGTCGTAACATTCAGCATGGCAGCTAAAATTGAGATATTACATAGGAATGGTCGAATCTTAGTTCTATCCTACATGACCTTTCTGTATGATATTTTTCAGTACCCTCGTCGCCTCACACTCAGTCCTGATAACAATCTCATCTATTTCACTGATCAGACGAACAACACCATCACCAGCCTTGACATTAAGAGAATCCTCAAATGGGTATACCGGGATAAGCAGCTAAAGAGTCCAGCAGGCGTGACTACAGCGGTTGCATTTATGTATGCTGCTGGGTCACCCACACCATTCACGTGGTATCACAGGAAGGTGCCAGACTTGGTGTCATATCAATTAGAAACAGAGGCGTTTTGTATCCCAGGGCAATTCTGTACATCAGGCATAACCGGACGCTATATGTGTCATTTGGTAGTACAGAACAAAGTTACTATATCGGCAGGCTAAGAATTCACGAAAATTAGGACGTACACTTGAGGTTATTGATACGCCTAATAATGCAGATGCAGTATATCGTACATTCACATTATTATAAATTCATTACATACGAATACCGACAAACTAAACTTACGAATATTATATTCACTATAATACGTCAGAACATATCGTGTACACATACCACACACACACATACACACAAACATATCACAAATTACTGAAATAATCATCTTCCCTTATTATGAACATTGTGCAGTTCACAAATTGCGGGATGATTGATGATTTATTATTTATGACTCAAACTCGTTTTAATTTAAGTATGTGAACGCTGATCTAATACAATCGGTATGCATTATATTGGTATGAAATAATTGAAAAAACAACAACATCGTGCACCATATAAGATTAAACTGAATCATATTATTATTATTATTATTATTATTATTATTATTATTATTATTATTATTATTATTATTATTATTTATTTATTCATTTATGGAAAACAAGTAAAAGTCGAACATCTTTTTAATACAGTCTCTTATGTGTTCGTATATTTGTGGTGACATGACCCAAATTGTCAATATATAATATTCCTCTTTCACTCCTAATTGTATGAATCACCCTTTATGGAAAGAAAGCTTAGCGTCATTTGTTTTGTTTTCTCTTTATATACTTTCTATATTTAAAATATGATACTGCGGCTCTTTCTTTATGTATAAGATAACATGTGTACACTATCCGTAAAAACTAACATGTCGTGGTCCCAGAGACTTTTGATTAATCTTATGATATCTTTCATGCACTTCTCAAATTGGAAAAGTCGTTAAAGATGGTTTTCGACAATTTGCCTTTACAAAACATATGTGACAATATCTGATCTCTGTTTGGGTTGTTTGTGCATAATTTATGTAGAAAAAATCATACTTTAGTCTTAGCTGTGACGATTTTCAACAGTATCTAAACTTTAGGCATTTATTCCCTCTTTTCGTAAGTAAAGGGACTTTACTCTATCTATTAAAAACTGCATTCTCACCTACCTCCCTTGTGGATAGATATTTAGTATAGGCTGTAGCCACTGCATCAAACTTTAAATTATTCCACGTTTTAAACTTTTGAAAACAGCTTAAGATTGAAGCATTTGCATACAATGGAATTAAATGACTGAGGTGAGAATTTACTAAAAACGTTATTTAAAAATAAGCAAATAAAAAACAATGTATTATATTTCTTATATAAAGTTTATGAAAATACCTTCCCAAAGGGGAGATAACTAAAACATTTCACTGCGGAGGAAGTGGATGAACTAAACTATAAGTGGTCACGTGGATTTCCTAGTTTGAAAAATAACTAACTGTGCAGCGTGGCTCAGATAGCTTAAAATAAAAACGGCCGTTATATTTATAAGAACATTTAAAAGGACGATACTATTATACAGTAATGTTTATATATGAGTTTACCCGTTTCGAAAGATCTTGTCTACATATACTCAAAATAACGCATCTAAACGCGTGATAGTAACATAGACAAATGTGCCACCTATTCATGTACATAGTAAGATAAAAAAAAAACATTTATAAGACTGGGCCTTTATAAAAGTGCCTAATCGTGTAATGTAGAACATATCATCTGAGCGTAGAAGTATTTAATCCACATAGATATTTACAGTTTTACTACCTACAGCTTTATCTGTCAGATTTTATCAGAAAACGTGTTAAAATGTGTTAATTTTAAGTGTATCTTTGTAAGGAAGTTCCATCCTTATACCACTAAAAGAATTGTGATATTTGTTTATATGACAAGGAATGATATATGTAGCTTAAGGAATTGTTACTGACTGAAAGTCTCTAACACCAACATTCTAGGGTGATGTATCTCAGTAAAAGAAGTTAGTTCTCGGCAGATCCCGATCTGATTCGTTTGGTGCCGAAATCCAAACGGGGATGTCTTTCGTTCCAACGTCCTATTTACTTAGAGCACGCGCTGACTACGCATACGTTAATAAGTTCACATCTATATTGATAGATTATATTAAAACCTTCACTATCTACCTGTAGTAGAAGCATAACCAATAACATTGTGTATATAGCTAAGTTGAAATCCAGATCATCGTGCTTATACTATCATAATGTACGTGTACATATTACAAAACGGAACTTTTCAAAAACGAACTACAGGGTTCTTAAATTGTGTGGTACTGCACTTTCTTACACTTTTCTTGATTACAATACATTGGATCAGAAACTATATGCATACTGATATTCATTCATATCTTGTCTTTATGTTATGGTATCTTCCGTATTTTAATAAGATAAAAAAACTTCGAAACTTAACCGTGTTAGGACTTACTTTGTTTCATCATCTGAATAATGGTCAAATCTCATTTACTTTATAAGGTGTATTGTTGGTCATTCTAACAATTATCTTAAATTGTTAAATTTCAATAGGTAAATAAGAAAATGTCCTATCAAAATGTTCACAGATATTTTTTAATTTTAATCTACCTCTAGACAAAGGCAACATGGCAAATTCAAATGTGACAAAACACAGAGACGAGACATAACACACTCAAAAAAATCATCAGTTACCGCCTTCGAACGAGCGGGTATCTATATATAAACTAAAGATAACATTTTGTTGTATTTCGAATTAGCTAAGTAGTTTGTTTACAATATTAGTTAGAAGCAAGTCGAAATAAATAGAGAGTTAGACGATGTATTGTATTAATGATCTTAAACACTTTAACGGAGTAGAGTGTAAATAGAAGTATACATTGTTTGTCATTAAATGGCAAGGTCAAAGGTTAGAAGGCTGCGTGTAATACACAACAAAAAATACATTCTCTAAACCTTATATTTTTAATTTTTAAATAAAGCTTTGTGATTGATTAATGCTTGACACATCTTTTCACATGTCATGATAAAAAAGTCTTTGATTGGCGTTTCTTCATTAGATTCTTGAAGAATCTATGATGGTATGTTAAAACGGGTTTACAGATCAGGAATTTCGATTTCACATGGGACCCAGTAATGCAATCGGAAGAGACGCGATGGCAAGTACGGGACTGTGGGTTGAAACTTCAGTCTCGACATAGAAAGCAATATAATTGTAGTGATATTACTATGGGGGCATAAACGGAGCGTTTTGACATGTTTACGTGTACTTATGTGTTTAAGGAGAAAATGTTGTTTATTTAAATGCATTGCGAGGTATAATATGTTGTATTGCCTAACTTGAAAAGCCAATCATGATTTTACAATCGTTTAATGTTTTTAAATTAGAAAGACGATTAAACAGCCAAATTAAAATGTAAACGTTTCAGCAAGAATATGTTACGAACGTGTATGTCACATATATGTAAAGGCTTTACAACCTGCCTTACCTGAATATCAAACTTTCTCAGAGACTTCTGAGCGATATAAGGCCATCATGGCTCTCTTGTTTATGGTTTGACTTGGTTTATTGCGTTATCAACCAATACCTTGCCATTAAGTATATCTGTTTAGGGGAAATATCACAATGGAAAAGTTATACGGAGTGATTCTGATTTTTAAGATTGTTCATAAGCGCTAATGCATGGTCACACTTACCCATATCCGTTTATTTATGTACACATGTTTACCTACCATGCGTTCGTGCTTCTGTACGTTCAAACATGTACACATATTTAATCGATCTAAAATAAAGTATACTCTTGAGATAAAGTAATGAAGTTGTGTCACATCTACGGAGAGAAAAAGAAACCAAATGACAATCTAAATTAGTTCTTAAAAGTTAATAAGTCGCAGAGACTTGGTCAGTCATTAAAATGATTTTGAGTTTTTGCCATTTGTTGTCAGTACCTTTTAATGCAAATTTCGTGACGAGGTCAGGCGACCTTGGATTTTGTATTGATTGTATACTTTCTTAAAGTTAGAGTTACTATGGTTTTGTATGATAACGATTTTCACTTAGAAGTAATAACACCATTCCTTAAGAGATTAAAATCCGATTTCATTTCATTTTCTCGATAAAGGTAATCAAAACAACGAAAAATTTAGTGTGATAACGTATAAGACAGAAAAAAACAACTTACAAATAAATTGACAGTTTGCCTTTATTTACTGCATATAATAACACCTTACCCAAGTTATAGGGTATTTACAAAAACTGCTGCATGAGCATATACTTAAGTTTAAATAAAAGCTTTTCATAACAATAAACGTATACTTAAAGTTAAGTTTGATCTGTTTATAACATAACCTCAACTGTTAGACAGTACAAATGATAAAATAAGACTTGTCAGAGCTGATTACCCAGTTACTCACGTGACCTCAAAATTAATAGTCACGTGTTTGTCTAAGTTAAAATGTAACTAACTCTGCAATGTGGCTTGCATACATTTTTGATATGACAGTCGCGTTTTTATGCTGTACTTTTGAGAATTGGCAACAGCAAAACGCGCTCTTTTCAGGGAATAACAATGTATTTGATTGTATGCGACAAAAATGGCCTAAACTGTTGGGTGCCCCCTTAAAACCGATTATTAGGCCTCTAACATCACACTTACGGATGGGTTTCTCAAGTACAGGCTGCGAAAAGACAAGTGATCTATGGAAAACAAAACAGCCCAAAAGATTCCGTATTCTTATCGTTAAGATATGACGTCATTGAATAGAAAGTATTGAGTTGGGTAATGAAAGTATATCTGCCTGATTGTAAACATTGTTTATACTTTACTTATTTTTTATTAAACAAATTGTTATAGGCGGTAATGTCTTCACCTATGAAACAGTTCGACAGTGTATTATAGTACATGCTATATTTGTTAATTGCCATCATTGTTGTGTGTTTTATTAACGGAGATACAGAATAATCTTATTCCAACCTTTTTAAAGGATGCTAAAAAGTCCACGTGTCTTGAACAAGTTCGGACACATACTCAGTTACATTGTTTTACATTAATAATCTTGATTAAGTTTTTTTTTTAAAAGTACGTGCCTAACAATAATTTGTGATGAAAGCCAAAAAGGCTACATACCGTTTAAGGTGACAGCACATTCGTAAATGTTGTAAACTGTAGTTACAATACTTAAATTATGTTCTTGTTTTTCTATCTCGGTAGATTAAGATTTCACTCATATAACTTAAGCTACCGGATTATTTCACATATATATTCTTGTGAGTTGGAACTTCTTTCTGATCGCTGAGTTTGCAAAATTAAAATTTGTATTAAATTTGAACAATTATGATACATAAAAAATACATCAACATTTCTTTTCTGTCTTGAAATTAAATTACCTTTATTTTTATGGTAGACAATTGTGTAAATTTGTGAACTATTAAAGGGTTTATATAGTTAATAAAGGGGTGACATATTTAACATATAGTTGTTATATACCGAAAAAAAATTGAACGAACATTTTCTAATGACAAAAGTTTGGTGAAGAACTACACTTTTTCAATGTTTGGTAGAGTGATTGGAATAGTTCTTGGGAACAAAGACCGAGATGTCATGTATTGAATATTTCCATACAATGCAGGATGGCCTACTCCCTACTGCATGAGTATTCTATACACGATTTGCTTTAAAGAAAGAAAGTATACAGGTAAGGGAGTATAACTTATAAAACATTTTCCCTAATGGACACAGGAAAGAAATGTTCACAGCGTCATTTTTGTGAAGAATATGATAAGCAATAAAATATTTAAGGTGGTATACTTAGGTGGACCAAAATGTTTTTAATTAATAACCAGGGACATCTTTGTTACTTGAAAAGGTCCTGTTAATGTTGTTCATTGATGTCTTAGATCTGTGTAACATTCAAGCATCTATCCCCATATTGCAAACTGGCATTACCTATCCAATCCACGCTGTAGATAAAGCTATTTTTAAATTAAGAAAGATGCGAGATTAATTTCTTATAAGAAGATGCTATATCGTCATCTGTGTAAACGGATTTTTTGAAGATACCTGGTTTTAGCAGATATCACTATCGCGCTTTTAATGGAGTTTGAAAAAAGCAGTCATTAAGAGTGATTCTTTTTTCGATTGGTACTGTCTAACAATACAGTTAGTGTTCAGAATAGTATTTTTTTAGATTCCAATATTAGTTAACGTAGAAATTATGCCAAACTTTCTAAATACATAAGCAAGATAATGTTACATGTATTTGATATATGTATGCTGTCGGATACCACCTTTAACTATAACCCTTAGATACTATATACTTAACATGTTCGATAAAAATGACATTGGTAAAAAGCGATTGCTTTAGAAATAAAACCGCATATTCTGAAAAAAATATCAAGGACGTTATAGCAGGACATTAATTCAAGTTTACACTGTTTAATAATGTTCAATCACTTTTAAAGCTTTATAGTTTTTACTAAATAGATTATTGATAGCCATGCATTTATATTTACACTTATGTCAATATATTCCACAACAACAAAATAACATAAATATGTAACAGTTGTGCCTAAACGTGTTGGACAGATTCATTTTCTTTCAATCTGTTTGGAATAATACAACAGCTTTTGTTTGTTTATCTCACAATAAGGATTTTTGTGGTGTGTATGTCATGCACTCCGTCTTGAACATACCGATACGTCAATCAAATTCACGCTGTTAAACTAAAAGTTAGGTGTCATGGCCGAGAAAGCACAACCTATTTATCCCAGTATGTTTATGTTTTAAGTATTATAGTAAACAATGTGTAAATTTTGAACTAAGACGTAGGCTCAAAGTTTCGATAACTGAGGCCAGTTAACCAATTTTTCACAAAATAATTCTCAATTTATCAACTGTGATTCAACGGTGATTAAAAGTCCACAATTTTTTAGATATTCTTAATTGAGATACACCTTAACGAAATGAATGCTATTAGAGCAGAAATAACTGTTAATGATAGATACATGTAAAGTTATCAGTGTATATATTAAAATAACCAATACATTTTGTAACAGACATATTTGTCACAATTATATAGCTTTAGTTATAATTCCATTTAAAATACATTTAAACGGTGACTTTCGGTCACAATTTTGAGACACCAAGTTGGACTTCTGTCTGTTCATATCTCCAGTCGTGCCCTATATATGTAACGAATATTGGGCAGTAAACTGATTTTATTGCTTCAAAGTATAACATCAGGTTAAAACATTTATGCAACAAGGTATACACAATGCACTTTACAGAAGTATTTTATATAAGATAAACAAAATCAATGGTCTCACTAACTTTTCTGACCGCCGTACAAAACTCATCAAGAATGAATTTGCATTTTGTTGTTGTTTACAACTGGTAAATCAGTCGTTGTGCTGTATTGCTAGTAACTGACATTTCTAAAAACATTACTTTGCTTTTAATGTAAACTAATAATTTGGACATTCACTACTGGAATAATGTGTCTATACTTATCTAGCCGTCTCCTGTATAGGTAAGACCACTTAAGCAATCTGCATACACTTAACGTCAGATTGCACAGTAGGTACAACTTCGGGATTTTGTTTGAATTTATTACATCCTATGCTAGTTGCGATAATTACTCGGCTAGCTGTGATAGAACATTTGGATTCCATTATTTATTATCTGTTCACAATAACACAAACAATTTAAAGTGGACATGGAGTTTTATCAAATGACGACAATAATGTGTTCTTATCCGTCAAGAATTCGGCTGTTTTACTTCAAACAAATCTCCCATTTGTATTTTTAAGGTTGTAATTGTTGTTTTTATCTCCAGTACAAATTTGATTGATCTTTATATTACGAATGGTTTTATTCATTAACAATTTTCTTTTGTGAGTTCTACTTCATGATATTTTTGTTTACTGTTAGTTTTCATTTTTGATGCCATATTTTCATTGGCACTGTGATAAAAACCTTCAGGAATTTCGCGGTTGGAGCGCACCACAAACTCGTTTCAAACATCCCAGTCGATCCATATGCCAACTTATCGTTCCAAAGCTGTAATTATTGGCTTTTCCTTTTGTGGATATTGTCTCGCCTCCTTGATGTTTCCACTTTAACATTTACTCTGTGCTCCTTTGTCTAGAGATAGTCCAAATTCTAATATCTGTGTTGTTTAAATACTTATATAGTACCCTTTCCTATATTCCTATAATATATATGTTTTATTTCTCGTCTCACATTGTGTCACTTTGGCATTAAACCTCATGAAGCATGGCGGCCTAAACACTTATAATTTCAGAACATTAAAAAAGTTAAACGAAATATTAAAGACAGAGAACGTTATTACAACTGCCTTCCAAGTATGTACCTATCAGACTCCATGCACACACTTTCGTAACCGGAATGCCCTAATATTATGAATGTAAGCAATAACAAACAACAGTATATTTTGTTGTTATAAATATAGGTAATTCGTAGTGTACTAAATGGGTAGTCAAATGTAAATGCTGATTTTGATGTGGGTTAATACATATATAAAGCTAAGTATGAAAGCATTCATTTACCAGCTCCCCGCGAAAAGAAAGTACGGCATATTTAGCAACCGGTTCAAACTAAACTGTTTATACGCGATAAATTACAGCTGAACCATGCATTTTGGATAATTCTCTACAGGTAAATGTAATAAAAATATACATTTACCCCCCCCCCCCCCCGAATAAGAACGTTTATATTTTCATAACAAAGATTGCAGTATGACCATCGGGAGCTATAAATAACTTGTGTATCTTGATGGCCGCCTTGTCACATAGTGTCTTGACCTGGTCCACAGTGTACTTGTAGCTGTTGGAATCACTCTTACCTAGTTTCACCCTTTCACCACGGGAAAATCTCAAAGTCACGCTGGTGTTAGCTGCCATAGAAATTTATATATATATAATTATTAGAAGATGTATAGTTTGTTGTTTCAGTATATGGAATGGGAAATTTATCGCTACCAAGTAGACACCTTTGCGTTGATAAATTTCACAAACCATACTACTATCGACTTCGTCTTGAAACAAACGGTAGTTGAAGTGTGTGATACAACGTGTTAAATGAAACAGACCAAGCGTTAAACAAATGTAGAACTGGTGGGAAAATGTTACTGTATCTACATTAATATCCCCTTTTTCAGGCGAGTTACCTCAATAAAGAAAGCCAGTATGAACTAGTGTATGATTGATAAAAATATTGAAATGTTGACTGTATTTCTACTTACGGATTGTGTGCATCTGGTCAATCTTTGATATGGCATTTATCACCATTTGACTTGGGCGATCTCTTCCAAAGTTTCTTTTGAATGTTCCGTCAATGTCGAAAGTAGACGGGTCGATTGTTGTTCCGAATTCTTTGTTAAATCTTGTGAACAGATTACGGTACATCTCGGTGAATCCCGATTTAAGATCACCGCCTAAGTATGCTTTCACAATGTCGTCGCCATCAGCAGTGATGTCCACGGTCATCACGAATATGTCCTTGTCTAAACAAGATATCAGTTTTTGCGTGAAATGGTTACTAATATGGTATCACATTTTGTTTAATTTATTTAACTGACCCTGTTTCGTAGTTGTCCTTTAGGTATCGAAGTAAATAATCATAAGAAGTATTTTTATAAAAATATAAATAAGCAATCAAATCATTACTGTAACAAAAATTAACAAAACTTTTTTAATATTAAAAAAACGAAGTACCCCTCAACGGAGAAAGTTTTGTTCAAAATGGCAAGGTTTTAGCATCAGTCTTCAATGCGTCCACGACTAGTCAAGTGCTTACACCAACAAACTGCCTATACATTTTAACTTTAGTGAAAGAGCCAACAATAAATACATAATTCGTAATAAGAAGTGTGAGCCTGTTGATCTTGATATTTTAATAGTTTTGCCAATATTTATTTTTTTAAAGCCGACGTTTGATTGCAATTAATTGTTGAAATTCTTCGGCTGTTTTTGTGCTAATGCATTTTATTACTTTCACCCACCAGTCATAGCATTGGCGACGTTCTTCAGAAATGTAGTCTGGTCATCATAAGGAATGTTTTGAATGGATCCCCCAAGCATCACGATTATCTTCCGGTTTTTGCCATTATTGCTAGATGGATAAAACAGTAAGATATCTGAAAATGAGAGACTACAGCAGGATATCAGAATAAATCATAACGTCGTTGTTAACAAAATCGAAGCAATAAAGACGTTAATTTTTGATAATGTATGAGTTGTTTATCTTTAAATCAAATTGGTCACATGAAATAATTACACCATAATAACATTTAAATGACATTTATACATGCACGCTGGATTTTGTTACCAATACAATGATTTCCGTGCGTTTATTGCTAGTAAAGACAGACCTATCTCCGAGTTTTGCAAAGTACACTGTCAAACACAACTCGCGCCATTTTAGAGTTGCCATGTTATACTTATAATTGTAAGTTTTGTCAAAATAAACAGCTGATTGTTTGTGTTAAATATTTTTATTGATACCAAACTGTCGGCGACATATTTACTTTCTGTCATTTTTATATTCTCCCATATCGAACCTACCGGACGGCATCCAAGCCCACACTGTAATCCCCCGGGATAGGCAACACGGTCAAACGATCGCCATATTCGGCGGCAATCATTTTGCTCTCCTTCTGCAGCGTATCTGTAAACAATAACTGAATACAGAAATATAATAAGGTCAAGAATTGAGAGCATGGGGCGCTCCACAGATCAGATTAAAGCACCTCAGTCGGGTGTTTTGCCGATAAGCGTGCCTTGTAGGTAACGAGATTTATCCATGTGTGTTAGAGTGATATTGTGTACCTGTGGGGGTGGGGCGTGTCTGTATGTGTGTGTGTGTGTGTGTATGTGTGTGTTAGCGTACGGGCACACCTGTGTAAAATATCATTAGTATTGATATAACTTTAAAATTGACTTTGTCCTCTTTGTGTTCGTGTGTGACAATGAGTTTTACTGTAATTAGAAAAGTATAAGATTGTGCAAGATATAACTTTCTTGAATAAGCGATGAAAAACAAAAAAGGAGCTTAGCGTTATAAAAGTGTTTTTAAAATAAGATGAAATACATACTACGTTAAATAGTTAAATTAAATAGTGGGTTGGTCTCCGTATAATTTGTTGTCATATTTGTTAGATTTTATGATGATCTTAATTCAGCTTGTTTTGTGTACGTCAGCTCAGTAGAAATTCGAGGCGAAAAAAAACTTTAAAATGTTTAAAACGTTTTTTGAAACAAAGGCATTAAGGCGAACACATTTTTTAAAATGTACCGGCTGAAATATCGATCGGATACAAGTTGAGAGAGTCTATTCTCTGGAGAAGACAATCAATCAGCAGGCGAGTATTCTTCATGTAGCCACTTCCGAGGTCTACAAGGTCACATGGTTGTTCGATACACGACACTATGTCCTAGAACGGTAGACAAAAATATATAATATATTAAAAGGCAAAGATGCGAAACATCGAAGGTCGTTGCCATGCAATAACAGAAATTGTCCAAACTTCAGGAAACGCCGATTGTACGCGATTCACAGAAGCGTGTATTCATTTATTTACTTACCTTGTATATATAATTTCGTTGTAATATGGTTCTTACTATTTTAGTACATGTTAAATGCTCTTCATATTTGGATGAAAAAAGATAAAATATACATTAACATGTTTTAGTTCGTTAAACTTACTACCAATCTCCTGATCGTAAGTCGCATTCATCAACATCAGTATGGAAAGGCTATCGATATAAAATCGTTTGTCTTAATTTTAATTTGAGTTAGTGCGCAGAAATATGTACCAGCTCAGCTGAATTTTTGCCTGAAGAACAAATATATATAGACGACCTATAACCGAATGATACCAAAATACTTAATAACATTAATAAATAATAATTAAAAACTAGAAAAAAAAAAAACACTGTTAAATACACGATTTCTGATGTTTGCCCTCAATTCCTTAGCAAACCTCATCCATTCCGCATACATTGTGATCATAAATAATATTGAAATAATTGCGTCTATGTCACTTGTTTCATAATTAATGGTAGATATTTTTGGTGTTTTGTATGATTCATCAATGATCAATCTAGCTTGAACTGTCATCAGGTTTCTCTGTTTAAGATACAAATATACAAACGTGAAACAAGAAATGCTATACTTACGTTTACACGGGTTTTCAAATTAGATGTCTCAGAGCGGTTGGAATAGTAAAACTGGTTCTCGAGCTTGTTCTTCTCAAACAAGCGAGATCCTTCCTGGTCATATTCGTACCATTCCGGGAAGACCTTGGGACAAGCCTGAAGACCTCGCAGAATTTCTTCGCCCATTGTTGGCTAGAAAATTGAACTTTCTACCTTGGATGTTCTGAAAGAAGCCATTATTCTATGCAAATCTTTACAGTATATGTAGTACAAATCATATGTAAATGTTGCATGATTCATAATACCCAACTCGTGTAAAAACCACCCTATGCGTTGATTAGCCAAATACATTCAACAAAAACACGGTTCATTATTCTCGACATATGCCTTTGAGTTGGAAGGTAAAAAAAACGTAAACAAAATCATCCGACGACGACGATTTATTTATCTTTTCAATATGTAAAAATTCACAAAAACATAACTTGTCCATTATCTAATACAATGCTTTCCTGTCTAGTCATGTCGAACCCAAGAGCGCACGGTAGCCAAGCCCATTCATATTTTATTTCTGTAATTTGAGATAAAAAAAGTTTAATTGCTAGCAGTTACCGACAGTCATGCATACGTTACAAAGAACGCTTACTTATGGTGTGGATAGTAAAGTATGAAAACGTGTAATGACAAAATACAGCAAATATTAAAATATGTGCAAGACGATGACATCTATGTATAAATTTACATCCAGTTGATATGCATTTTATATAGTGTTAATCTGAAAGAGGTAGCTTAATGACAATCTGTACACACATTGAAAAACCCACTTGGTTCATGACTTGTTTCGGTCATTCGGTAAAACTACTAACTACTAACTGTGGTGCTCAAACAGTTCACATACAGAGCTCAACTATCACTCTTTCTTTAGAGCTATCTTAAAGAAAAAAGAAACCCAGACCCTCTGGAGTAAGGATTCTAACAATAAGCAAAGTAAATAAGTAAACTACATAACATTGTATGGAATAAAATGTCTGCAAGACAATATTACCTTACAACATTATAGTCAAAGTGCGGCGCAATGGGCCTCCTTAGTAGAACGCAACATTATCAAATTAATACAATTTTATTAGTGAAATTTGCATTTTACAATCTAACAACAGTGAGGTGAATACCTTTCTCTAACGTGTTCAAACCCACGCTCCTTTTCCCAGTTTATCTCTATTTCTTCTCGACCTTTCCCATTCTGCACTCCTACCATATATATAGTCTAAACTAATTGCTCATTCGAAATGAGCTCGCCTATATTTTGATGAGCGTGTCATTCCTACAAGTGCACAAGTCACGCTTCCCGCATATATTTTGACGTGTTCATCAGTCACGGTCCTGGATCGTGCCTCTTTATTGCTATTTTACTAGTTTACCGGTACATAAAATGAATATTGTATCATTTGGGTTACTTTTCATATCATTAATTGTCCAGCTTCAAGTTAACTTGCACTTACATTAATTAAACAACACGATGTCTTTAACTAACCAATTATTACCAATTATTATTTAACTGAAAACTAATAAATATTACATCACAAAAGCATAAGCCTGTTTGCCATAATACTAGTTTATTGCTTCTTTTCTTAATAGCTTAGGCTCATGAATCTCTGAACTGTGATGACACGTTGTTTTTCATGTTTATTATAATTGGCCTTCTAGATATATGTAAATACATGTATGTAACGAAATGGTGTTTAAAACATGTTGTGATGCAATTTGGCTTTTAACACCACTTATCTTTTGATGAACTAAGTATCAATAAAGTATAATGACTCCAGTACAACTAGGCTTAAACCCCGATAAGTATGGAAGTATGTATCTTTTCTACATACAAAATATTCAAGCATATCTAGATTACTATTCAAAACAATGTTTTAATTAATACTTACTCGAGTTGTAGTGTTTTCCGTTTTTCTTATTACAATATCCAGTATTATGCATGTAATCTTTCAGGCCACTTATGTAATTTGGACTAGAAAGTAAGAGCTATGTATTAAATATATTACCTGTTATCCTTGACTGGCTGTCAGCAAATATTAACAAAAGTGAGGCAAGACTCAAGTTTGCATGTTTATGGATTACATACTTCGTAGCTGCCCACGTGGAACAGCAAGATAAAATGGATATGTCGAAGTTTTAGATGTCTTCTCTTCTCTCCAGTAATTAAAGCAAAATATATAATCCATATATAATCCAATTTTCAGCAGACCATGAACATTATCGTTTTCATTGCCCTACACCTTGATAATCTTGCTAAAGGTCTACCTATGAAAGTAGATTGTAGAGTTATTTGAGAAAATATATTGTTTCGGGTAAAAGAGAGAAAATACCTACGCCGAGTTTCCGATCGTAAGTAATGTGTTATAGGCCAATGGAGAGAAACTTTTAAGTAACAGAAATTATGAAGAATGAACGAGAAACTGCCAGGTGTATTTTATAACAATTTTATTGTGCGATTGCTTTAGATCATATTTTTGAACGTTAGTTACACATCAATAAGTTTACTGAATGCTGAATGAAGGAAACAGAGAAATAATTATAATTTATATCTGCTCACAAAAAATAGATTGCGAAACAAACAAACAGACATGCTAATATAACAATTTCTCAGAAAACGACTGTAAACTTAAAATGGTCCCTAAACGTTGGAATATATTCAGGTGGCACAAATGACTTTTTGTTCCTTCTTCCCAGAAAAAATAATTTGGTTGTCTATTTTATTTTTTGTAAAATGTTTCGTTAACACATAGTAGAAGCATAGTTAATTCAATACAACATACCGTCTGACCTATGAGTTAAGAAGAAAATGTTTATTATATAAATAGTTCAAATCAATGACAAAGTTATCAAGGAGTATCAACCAATACTGTTCTTGTTATTAATAATATAAAGCATAAACACTGTCAAGAAGATTGCAAAACAATAAATGACTCATATATATTGTTTAACTTTTTCACTTTTCAGATAGGTGTAGGAAATCAATAACCAACATCTTCTAAATATCAAAGTGTGTATTGCCGGACGTTTTTCACGTTATAATCGTGTTTTTACTATTTCAACATATGTTTACTCTTATGGATACTGCGTTATATTTACCAGGATACACTGCGGGCTGTGTTATATTCTCCTGGATACACTGCGGGCTGCTTTATATTCACCAGGATACACTGCGGGCTGCTTTATATTCACCAGGATACACTGCGGGCTGTGTTATATTCTCTTGGATACACTGCGGGCTGTGTTATATTCTTCAGGATACACTAAGGGCTGTGTTATATTCTCCTGGATACACTGCGGGCTGTGTTATATTCTTCAGGATACACTACGGGCTGTGTTATATTCTCCTGGATACACTGCGGGCTGTGTTATATTTACCAGGATACACTGCGGGCTGTGTTATATTCTTCAGGATACACTACGGGCTGTGTATTATTCTCCTGGATACACTGCGGGCTGTGCTATATTTACCAGGATACACTGCGGGCTTCGTTATATTAACCAAGATACACTGCGAGCTGCTTATTATTAACAAGGATACACTTCGGGCTGCATTATATTCACAAAGATATACTTCGGGGTGCGTAATATTCACAAGGATACACTTTGGTCTGCGTTATGTTAAAAAGGATACACAGATATAGCTACAGTATCGTAAATACAAACAAAAAAATCGTTTATTTATAGCGAGCTATATAGATTAACTATGATACATAGAAGATGTTTGCAGTGACTAAATATTTGCCGAAAGTCATGAGGACTGAAGATATTAAAACACCAATATTGTTTAAAGCCATGGTAACTGAGTTACAGTACAACGCATCTATACGCTTTTGGGCAATCAAAATAAGATAACTGTTGGAAAACTAAGGTTTTCCTAATGTATGGGTATAGCAAGATGAAGAAAATTAGAATATATTTTTTAAATTTGATTAAACAAAGATCAGGCAATGTTGTATACAAATAAGGAGTGGTGAGTTACAAAGTTAAAACGAACCATATCATATAAAATATTCTCTGAATTTGAATTTAAAACATACATTAATGCAATAAAAAATAAAATGTTCCCAACTGCACTTACATGTATTTCACATAGTTTAGCTTTCGAATCAAGAAGATAAGTAAATACCATTAGTAGACCAATAAAAATATAGAAAATGTATGTTTTGTCATGTTCTAGAAGATAAATTCAACTTTGTTATGCAATGCCTTATGTTCGATAATCTTCATAATCTCTTTATTCCAGGTTTCATTTTTTTATTTCAAATTTCTATTTACATATTTACATTGTGAAACATTTTCTTCATTTAAAAACATATCCTATTATGTTAAAAACTGAAAGAGGAAAAGCACAAAGCCTATAAGATCCAGTAATATCCCAGAAACAAATGTAAATTTAAAAGAAAGAATGCAAGCTCACAGGTATCAAACTGTTTAAGCCAAAACAAAATCCTGTGCAAACAACATCATTGTGTTTACAGCATTGTCTGTAATTAACAAAAGAAACGACGACTTACATAACTCAATGTGTTTCCACAATACCTAATTCTGGACAAATAATACTTTAGGAAATGTGAGCACGTGGAACCTATATGTGATATATTACCGAAAAAAGCAATTAAATAACTTTCTTTATCAGATAATCTTCTGGTAGCATAATTGATGTGCGAAAACCGTAAAGAGATGCATTTGAATGTACTACTTAAAATGGTGGACATTTTATCCCGTTCATAACCATATTTTAAGAGCATCTTAACTGTTTTACTATATGACAAGTTATGCATGTTACTTAAAATATAAATGTGCAATGTAACATGATATGATAGTGATACTAAATTTATAGAATTTCGGTGTAATCAGGTGCAGATAAAAAGCTGACTTAAAATGCAATAAAAATATAAGTGTTTTGTTAAGTTTCGCTAACATAAATAGTCAGGAATACAAATAGTTAACACTTGTTATCCAGCTGTTAGATAAACCCGAAAACATGTCAATTTACAATTAGTAAACAATGTCCTCCTATTGGATTATATACCGAATATATATAGCATCAAAAAGACGGTGTCATGCCGTAAAATATGTCTAAGATGCTTTAAATGTGTTAAAATCTTTATAATTAATGTTTTGAAGGCAAAATCTTCTGAAATAATGGATAAAGTGTTATCGTACACTAACTACAAGCTGGCAAATAGCAAACAGCAATAACTCACGGTAGCTGAAAACAATATCAGAGCAGCTAATATTAATAGAATAGGTTGTAGAAGGTTGTAAACATATTTGGCAATGAAGAGATGTTAAACAATGTGTAAAAATGTATTTTTCACTTTACTCTCGGCATTGTAGGTAAGCTATACGACGATATGCTGGCAGTATCGGTAGAAGAAGAAGAAAAAAGAAGATGATGATGAAAAGAAACAAAAGAAGAATAAAAAATATGGATAAAGGAGATGAAATATAAGAATAAAAAAAGAAGAAGAAGCAGAGAAAGAAAAAGAAGATGGAGAAGGAGAATACATGTTTTATAACTTTGAGATATGCATCACCAAACTCATATAACTAACCACGCGACGAATGATGAAATAACTAACAAAACATTAATGTTCTTGCTATTTTTACATACAACTAATACTTTAACACATGCATTAATCTATTAATCGAGAGGTTTGATAAAAGTTTGGTGAAAAATGATGTATGTGTATACTATTTATTTAATGCGTTTATTAAATATGTCGATTCTTTAACTACATGTTATCTTTTAGTAAACTAACTAAGAACTCAGAATGAAGCTATTCTTATTTTGATGAACACTTTTGTGATTTAGTATGTGCGCAAACTTATGCACGAGCTCTAACGTCTCCGCGAATGACGAAATAGACATCAGTGGTAGTATTGAATGGAATTTCTAGATGTCTACGTTTAGATTTGTCAATATAGAAAAACTGGTGACTATCGCATGGTATTGACTGAAATATGCATACGCCTTAAAATTTTACAATATGTGCACAAGAGAACGCATCTGTTATGACAATGTTGTTTACGAAACTAGGGAATTATTATATGTTCATTCGCAGCGATGTCACTTTATTTTAAATCCCTTTAAAGCTCAACATGTACGTATATCACCGAAATGGTAAATACAAATACATTCGTCTTGCAATTACGTAAGTCATACACAAATGCACTGGTTGGCCACATCACAACAATATAAATACAAATAATTTGATTGACGTATGGCAAGATTGTATAGCACGTGTCTTAAATGTAGTATAATCGTTATATTTCAAATCCTCAAATTTAATTCTCTGAACAGTAATCTCTCATACGTGTTATGCTTATATGCATATTTATGCAAAATTAACTATATGCAAGACAAGTCGCCTTCCACATGGCTTGGACATGTTACACATACATATGGATGGGTCGTTATATTGTTTTTTTAATAAAATATAAAAAAATGGAGCAAAACAAAGATGGCAGTCAAATAAACGCACTTTTGGACACTCGTGTTTAAGGGTGAAAGATGCAAATATAACTCACTTACATAATTAACAATCGAATGAGCACTTTCCGAACGCTGACGAAGCCGGTCAGTAAAGATTTACATATTATTAACACAAACTATTTCCTGCTTCAGACATTTTTAGTTATGCAAAAAGAAAATAAAGTATATAATTGATCTATACTTACATGTCATAAGTATTTTAGCTTTATTCACTAGCTGACTTGCTGTAATTAATTTATTGTCATTTTTTATACGTTAAGCCATTGCGGAAGATTTAATAGATGTATACACCGTTATGGTGTCCGTACTTTCCCCGTTGTATGAACAGGTGCTCAATGGATTGCTGTTTATGTAATAGTGTTATGTTTCTTTGTTTCACCCTTCAACATGTTTGTTTAATGGTGCATTCATTGGACTGCAAACTTTGTTTCTCTCCTTTTTAAAATATATTTATTCATTATATTTCATTTGATATACAATATGTACCAATCCAAATGTATGTGTAAACAAGTAATCTGGAAAGCTACTTGTCTTGCATAAAGTTAAGTCTTGCACAAATCTGCATATAAGCACAGCAAATATGAGAGATCATGTATTTACATTGTTGTGATGTGGCCAAGCAGCGCATTTGTGTTTGACTTACGTATTTGCACGAGGAGTGTATTTGGTGTGGAGTTGAATTGTACCATATAAACAACGCTACCGTGATGTAGCAAAATAACCAGCTCGCTGATCGCGGTTCATTTGGAAAAGTGTACTGACCAGTACAAAGTATTTATATGTTAATGCATATTAGTCTATATAAAAAATCTTTCTTGTAAATAGAAAGTCACTTCTGATACCAACTCCTGGAATGGTGATTTTATTGAAGGTTCTTTACGTTATACAAGTACCTAAGTTAACTTACTATATACCAAATAAAAAGTAAAATACTGAAACATAAGACAGGAACATACCATTTGGTCATGTCAACTGATATAAATGTTGTTTAAAAAAATATCTACCAACCGACCAATTCTTTTCTTGTCATGTAAATAGAAACAAACTTCTCTTATTTGCCTTAACATAACAGGATATAGTATAAAGACAATGTTTCAAAATGAGCAGATATAAATAGAAAGAAACACATTTATAGAGTGTATTAGACATACTTATATAACAATGATGAGCATAATAAATATAATGATATTTACACAGGGCTAGAGAGTATATACCACTTAAAACCATCAATACTCAATACTCGTCAATACTCGTCAAGTCTTAACTACTGGCCAATACTAGTCCCTTAAACTTTTCCAACATACAAATACTTGTTGAGACTTTTAAATTAAAAAAAAAATATTTCAAGCCTACACATGTCATTCCATGTTAACTAATTTATTTGTTTTGAAAGAGTTTTTAAGTTGGTCAAAATGTGGTCTATGTATTCAATACTGATCAGTTGTATAATCTGCAGGTAAGTGGTGACACAAAAACAATAACAATGCTGGATTAAAGTCAAAGCTGGACAGTATTGACCGGACTCATCTTTCAACAACAATAAGCACTGTTCTTGTTTAGTACTCCGATGAGTTCAGTAGGAGACAATTCGGTCTTTTTTATGTGATTTAAAAAGGTGTGTTTATTTTTTGAATGTTAATTTATTCACTTCAATATATTATATCAATATTTATTGAATCTAAGTTAAAGAAAAACATTTTATGTCATTTATGTGGATCCATTCCCTGTTTATTTCTTGGCTGGCATTATCACGTGCTGAACAAGCAATAAACAGTGACTTGTCTCAAGGACAATAAACAGTACTTGGTCCATAGGATAGGCTAGGTTGAGGTATGGCCGGATATTTCGATATTATGATGGGTGTTTGACCATGGGGTTGGCTAGGTTGGGGGAGTAGCTGGTCATTTGAAATAATGATGTGTTGTTGACCATGGGATAGACTATTTTGGGGAGGGGCGGTTCATTTAATATTATGGAAGGTGTTTCACCCTGAGATAAACAAGGTTGGGGGAGGACTGGTCATTTTGGTATTACGATGATTGATGGACTATGGGATAGACTAGGTTGGGGAGGAGCTGGTCATCAGATATAATGATGAATGGTTAACATTGGGATAGACTCGTTTATGTCAGGGGCTGTTCATTTTATAACATGGGTGCTTGATAATAATGAGATATAGTGATAGACTAGGTAGGTGGAGGGGCTGGTCATTTTACATTGTTATGGGTAGTTGACAATAGAAAAGACTATGTTGTGGGAAGGTGTTGGTTATTTGATGTTACGATGGGTGCTCGACCATGGGATAGTCATAGACTAGGTTGGAGGAGGAGCGGTCATTTGATATTATGACAGGTGTTTCACCATGGGATAGACCATGTTGGGGAAGGGGCTGATCATTTAGTATTATGATGATTGGTTAACCATGAAATAGACTCGATTAAGGGAGGGGCTGGTCATTTTACAATATGTTTGTTGGTTGACCATGGGATAGACTATGTTGTGGGGTGGGGGGGTTCATTTGATATTATGATTGGTGTTTGACCATGAGATATAATACTTTGGGATGAGCGGTTAAATGTTAAGAAATAATAGGCAGGATCCTGGAAGGCGTAACAGCCAGCCTACACTGATCAAGATGCCAAGGATATTCCGTGTGATCAGTGCGTAGTGTCGGGTCTGGTTATCGCTGCAGAAGGATTCTGCGAGTCTTGCACCGGCTACCTGTGCAGCTCCTGTATTAATCTGCACAAGAAACTACAGGCATCGAAGGACCACATTGTTCTATACGGTGTTAAAATGGCGAGTCGGAAGGAAAGTAAAGATGTTTTGTTTTGATAATGAAACTCTTGGATGTGCTCTGTGATTTGTAGAAGGACACAGCGGTTGTCTGAAAAAGTCTTTAATTGCAAGACTGTCAGATAATAAAGAGTCTTCATTTGATATGGCAAAGATTCAAACGACATCACAGAAGCAAAAGGTATTTTCTTCCAGGTTAATGCTGATGATACAAAGTGTCGTTTAACAAATGATCAATGTTATGCTACGAGTGAGTCTGGAAAGTTTTCATAGTTTTCACGTAGAGATAGAATCGCTTTTGAACAGATTAGAAGATGAGGTAACTAACGACACTGAGAGAGTGAAGGGAGATCAAAATACAAAGCTAAATAGTTTGACAGATTTGATAGTATCATATGGGCAGCAGATGGAGACATGCATGAAGAATATTGATAGCTGCTTGTCCCTTACATAGAAGCAGAATGACCAGTTGTTAATAGCTGTTAAGAAGAACGAAAAGAAGATACTTGACTATGTCCAAAAACTAGAAAAGCTAAGAAAAGAAATACAAATTAAGGAATTTGGTTTCTTTATTGAACTTTCTGTCAAATAAATACTGGAGAAAAGCTGTAAAATCTTTGTTAAAGTGGTACCATCGCCTACGTCCGCAGAACACTTTGAGACGATAGATAGTAACGTTCCGGTGGAGATGGAGCCCCCACCCTTCTACAGTATGCACAGCGGTGACAAAAATGTCCATCAAGTGACCTGATGACAAGTCTGACTGCTATGTTTGTGGAATAGTGGCTATATCAGATACACAACTAATTGTGACTGATAACATGAATAATTGTCTTATGATTGCTGACGCCACCAATAGCCAGATCATGAAGGGACTGTTACTTACCTCAACACCTGTGGATATAACTAATCTCCCTAGAGGACGCATAGCTGTTACTTTCCCAGAGATCAAACAGATGAAGTTTTTCTCTGCGGACATCAGCATGGACAGTTATGGTACTATAGATGTCGATGATGAATGTAGGGGAATTCGCTGCACTGGGGAAAAACCCGTCGTAATATCCAGCATTCCAGCGAAAGTTGAGATATTAGACTTGAATGGTCAGATTCTTCGTTCTATCCAATATGACCCTTCTGGCCATGCTTTCTTTCAGTACCCTATGCGCCGCACACTCAGTCCTGATAACAAGTTAAAATACGTCAATAATCATACAAATAACACCATCACCTGCCTTGACAATACGGGAGTCCTCAAGTGGGTATACCGTGATAGGCAGCTAAAGAGTCCAGCAGGCGTGACTACAAGGGACGGCGGTTGCATTTATGTATGCTGCTGGGGCACTCACACCATTCACGTGGTATCAGAGGAAGGTGCCAGACTTGGTGTCATATCAATGAGAACCAGAGGTGTTTTGTATCCCAGGGCGATTCTGTACATCAGACATAACCTGACTCTATTCGTGTCATTTGGTAGTACTACACAATGTAACACTATCGGCATTCTAAGCATGCAGCAGGATTAACACGTACACTTGAGCTTATTGAGAACCCTCATAATGCAGATGCTATATATCTTCGAATGTTCTGTTTTGAATTATAACATATCGCGCTACTTTGATATCCGAAGGCATAAGTATTTAAGAAAAATCTGAATTTATGCAAACTATCTCGGGGGTGGAATTTTGGATTTATTCTACGCTTTACACAACGCAACCTATAGCTTCATGATCAAACTGTTATATTCAAATATGACATAGGAATTACTAAAAAAGACACCATGTTACATGTGCGTGGATACATTTACTTTGTCAGATTGGACTTTGAAATTTTCCATTAAAATCAGCATTAAAGGGAAATGCATTGTGAACTTACTCACATTTAATAGCATTAGAGATTCCCTAATCATCGTATTAACAGCATACAGTCAACATAACAAATAAGAACTTAGACAATGAACTATCAAACAGTGCAGACAGAATAAAAGTACTAGTACGTACATGCTTTACCCATCAGGATATTAGAACCCTCATGAATGGGCATTTAGACAGTATCCGATAGTTATTTGAGATGTCTCCAGTGCAGAATGTTTGTTGAGACTAATAACGGATTAACGTAAACGAAAGAATTGAAAGTGTTTTAAAATATTTAATATTTTATTGGCATTTGAAAGAGTTATTCTGTTTAATTATTGCCAGAAAGTTTGCGCTGATGTACTTTGAATTAGAATATATGACAAAGTCCTTTGAGCAGTGTAACATAAATTAAACTCTGAAAAGGCACAAGACAAAGGTATTTCACATGAAAGCCAAGTGAAAAGTAAGAACAGATTTGTGATGAGTCATATACGAAATGAGCCAACCCGACAGTTACCGAATTGAAACGGTCAGTCGGCAATATGGGCCGACTGGGCTGCTTAAACCGGTTTTACAGAACTCTAACCTCGTACTTCCTAATGGGTTTCTCAAATGCAAGCAATGAAAAGAGAACCGATTTGTTTAAAAACATAAAGTCCAAGCGCTGATGTTTTCTTTGATACGTTATGACGAAAGTTGTATCGTCATTGAAAAATAATCTCCAGATAGTGTTTGAAAGCACTGATGAACAAACATTTAACTATATTTTGCTGTCACTAACATTGATAACTGTGTTAACAATGACGTAGTTTATTTGCCATAATTGTTTTATCTAATGTGCACGTTGATATGTTTAACTGTTGTATTTCATATAATTTTTCGTAAATGGTATATTCTTCGTTAATAATACCGTGTATACTTTAGAAGATCATTATTTCATTTAATTAATTGAAAGCATGCAGCATAACGCATACATATCATCAATCAATCTTTACATTTGAAACGAAAACGTGTTTATTGGATTTTACCGAATATAATCAAGAGACAACGCAACATGTTATAAACATGATTTTAAAGCATAAGTGTACAATCATAAATATAGTATGAGCCCCTTAATGTTTTAATAGAGAAAGGTTAAATGGTACGGTTACGTACTTCATAAAATAGTGTTGCCTATCTTAAATGAATCTCGGATGAATGATACAGAGTAATGTATATACAAGAAACACGAGCCTACCAGGCTGCTAACAATGGTCCAGCCGGGTCATTACTATAAAACTATATGTTTCCCCTTATGTTTGTTTGCAATGTTTGTTCAATATTATCAAGGAAAGCTCAGATATCGAATGATACAATTTATTAATACACCCTAATTGGATAGGCTAAATACAGTTTATGTGTCAGGTAGCCATTTAAGTCGTAGGCTACTGTACTTCCATAGGATACTTTTTGATTCCTTACTATAAGTATGTATGTGAGCTGTGATAAAGATTGATAAAAATGTATATTACAATAAAACAAAGCAGTGTTGGTGAAATGCAACATTGGTATTAACCCTATAGTCCATTGTACTTTTAACGGAAAACATTTGACAGTTTTGTTAAGGAGACACGGGAATGTCGATTGATAAAACAAGTCGGTGTATTATTTTAATAAAACAAACCTAGGAAGGTACACTCACGTTTATGTGTCACCGTAATTTAATCCTTATGTTTCTTTACAGATACATACGAACTTTTACCCCGAAATGAAAATTCTTACTTTTCTCATTTAAATGTGTTTTAGGGTGATACGGGCGAATTTCGAATAATAAAATGGCTGTAGCGGAAATTCTGAACGATATCCAATATGGCAAGATCATTGAATGTAAATATTGAACCGACATTTACTGCACTACAAATTGCGCGCATAGTTCAATAAACATCGCCAAAACAGATCGGAGATATTCGGAGAAAATTGCAACGTTTTTACAAACGGTGTCTTACTTTTTTGTTTGATGAAATACTGACTCGAACGACAATTCGAATTGATGAATGTTTTGATATAAGTATGTGAACGCTGATCAAATACTATCGGTGCACGATATTGGTATGAAATAATTGAGAAAAAAACATCACATTATACACCATATAATATTAAACTGAATCATATTATTATTATTATTATTATAATTATTATTATTATTATTATTATTATTATTGTTATTATTATTATTATTATTATTATTATTATTATTATTATTATTATTATTATTATAATTATTATTATTATTATTATTATCATTGTTATTATTATTATAATTGAAACTTAATTTTATGGAAAACAAGTAAAGAGTCGAACATCTTTTTAATACAGTCTCTTAGGTGTTCCTCTATTTGTGGTGACATGACCCAAAATGTCAATATATAATGTTCCTTTTTAATCCCGTCTCTGTTTAACCGTACAATAGTATGAATCACCCTTTATGGAAAGCTTAGCGTCATTTGTTTTGTTTTCTCTTTATATACTTTCTATATTTAAAATATGATACTGCGTCTCTTTCTTTATGAATAAGATTACATTTGTACACTATCCGTAAAAAACTAACATATCATTGTCCCAGTGATTTATGATTATTCTTATGATATTTTTCATGGACTTCTCAAATTGGAAAAGTCGTTAAAGCTGGTTTTCGACAGTTTGCCCTTACAAAATATATGTGACAATATCTGATCTCTGTTTGTGGTGTTTGTGCATAATTTATGCAGAAATAAAACTACTTTAGTTTTGGCTGTGACGATTTTCAACAGTATCTAAACTTTAGGCATGTATTCCCTCTTTTCGTAAGTAAAGGGACTTTACTGTATTTATTAAAAACTGTATTCTTATCTACCTCCCTTGTGGGTAGATATTTAGTATAGGCTGTAGTCACTGCATAAAACTTAAAATTATTCCACGTTTTTAACTTTTGAAAACCGCTTAAGATTGAAGCATGTGCATACAATGGAACCATAATGATTGGAGTGAGAATTTATTAAAAGCCTTGGGCGATTTTATTTAAAAATAAGCAAAAAAAACAACAACAATGTTTTATATTTCTTATATAAAGTATATGAAAATACCTTCCCACAGGGGAGATAACTAAAACATTTCATTCATTTCGAAACTACGGAATACTCGTTAAGTCACAATTAAAATGTTCATTCTTTTCAAATCTATAAATAAGACCGTTGGGGATTCCTGATAAAAGCAGAAGTCGACGTCACCGCGGAGAACGTGGACGAACTAAAACATTAGTGGTCACGTGGATTTCCTAGTTTTAAAAATAGCTAACTGTGCAGCGTGGCTCAGATAGGAAATACATTTCTGTAATGACGATTGTGCCACTATGATTCACTTTTCAGACAGGTTTAGGACATTTATAGACAGCCTTTATTTTGCGGTTCAAGTAACAATAGTTTATTAAGGTGCTTAGTGAAAATATTTTTCATCCAAACTATCGGATACCACCTTTAACACTCGACCTACTTCGACATGCTCGCCCGGAATATGGAAACCAATCATCCACATACTCATATTCTGAGGTTGTACCCCGGTTAATTAATATCACGCTTTTGATACGATTGCATCTTATACGAGAACCAGATATGATAGAAGATGTTATCGCGATATTATTCCACTACGATTGTCATTCATATCTATAACCGAGTAGAGTCTGAACATTTTATACTGTGTCAATAAATGGCACGGTCTATATTCTTCCATCATGCATGTGTCAGTTCATGCACCATATCACAAATTAGGTTGCCACTTATTTAAAATTTGTCAACGGCAATTCTGGAAACTGATATAAATATAAACATTATTTTTTTAAAAGTTTGATATTACCACGGTGTATATTTACAGCTCATATATAACATTTATATATAACCTTTCTACGGTTCACATTTAACTTCGATTTAAAAAAAATATAACATTGAAAGATTAATGTAACCAAACGATTATTTATAAAGATTTAAAGAATCACTAGATGGCTCGATGGCGTGAGTTGATGCATATAAATGTTTTTACAAAATTACAATTTACAACAAATTAACTTACTCGTACTACAATGATATTTGCCTTGTATAAAATATGGACAGTTTTTATTTTTTTCTATTTGGTTTCTAAAATAAATACGTCTTATATTAATAATAATGACGGCATTCAGTTAATTATTGGTGTACGAAGACCCCGGACATTTCTAGAACCATCGTCCACTGAAAGTCAACTGGAAGTCCTGAAAATTGGTGCCTCAAACCAGGTGGTCCGTGTTGATGTAAGAACTTAGCGCCTCAAACCAGGTGGTCCATGTTGATGTAAGAACTTAGCGCCTCAACCAGGTGGTCCGTGTTGATGTAAGAACTTAGCGCCTCAACCAGGTGGTCCGTGTTGATGTAAGAACTTAGCACCTAAGCCAGGTGGTCCGTGTTGATGTAAGAACTTAGCGCCTCAAACCAGGTGGTCCATGTTGATGTAAGAACTTACCGCCTCAACCAGGTGGTCCGTGTTGATGTAAGAACCTAGCACCTCAACCAGGTGGTCAGTGTTGATGTAAGAACTTAGCACCTAAACCAGGTGGTTTGTGTTGATGTAAGAACTTAGCGCCTCAACCAGGTGGTCCGTGTTGATGTAAGTACTTAGCGCCTCAACCAGGTGGTCCGTGTTGATGTAAGAACTTAGCGCCTCAACCAGGTGGTCCGTGTTGATGTAAGAACTTAGCGCCTCAACCAGGTGGTCCGTGTTGATGTAAGAACTTAGCGCCTCAACCAGGTGGTCCGTGTTGATGTGAGAACTTAGCACCTCAACCAGGTGGTCCGTGTTGATGTAAGAACTTAGCGCCTCAACCAGGTGTTCCGTGTTGATGTAAGAACTTAGCGCCTCAACCATGTGGTCCGTGTTGATGTAAGAAGTTAGCGCCTCAACCAGGTGGTCCGTGTTGATGTAAGAACTTAGCACCTCAACAAGGTGGTCCGTGTTAATGTAAGAACTTGTTCGTGTACTTTAAGATCTATAAAACACAACCCTTTATATAGTAATACATTACTTAATCAGAAAATATACTTTGTAGGAGTCTCAATTAGCGTGGCAACCCTATTAGAAATCTTGATTGTGATGAAGACTGGTATGTTGTGTAAAATAATTCCAAAGAAATTGGCATACGTAGCTTTGACGAAGTTTTTAGACCATAGCACTTAGCACTATGGTACGTTAATCGACCTTACGAGAGATATTCAAAGTCTTCATAATCACGTTTAATTTGATGAATGTCCCTATATTCGCATAAATGCATGCAAACGAACTGAACAAGTTTGAACTGATCTTTGAAACGGGCTTTTCACGATCATATATGTAAAACCTATTCAATATGCGAACAGTTTTACCATAGTACTGTCAAGCTATTAATAACTCTGTATACCTTGCGTTATAGTTCGCTTTATCTTAAGTCATGTGTTTACTACTTCGCTGGAGGGACAGACGTTGTACATTGGGGGGACGTTATTCGGTAATAACATTGCAATCCTGTTGTATTTTGAACAGATTTGATTCTTTTGCAAACACACTATTAGTAGTGCGCGAATATACGTCGTTATATTCAGTTCAGCTCAAGCCATGCGCCATGTACCTTGACACGGGAAATTTAACTATTCCCTAAATATGTGTGAGTGTCCCATATAATTAATTGCTCCTTGATTAACGAAGCAAACCAGCATTACATGGAGATGTTTTGATATAATCCAACTCAAAACAATAACCTTCGTTAAAGCGTCTAATATTGCATAAACAATATTTTACCATTCATGTAACAATGTCAAATATCGCTGATTGTTATAATGTAAAACTGAATGGAAACATTCTTAAATCTTTAAGGCATGTTCTTAGTAAATTAAAGAAATAACTGCACTGTCTGCTCCTTTGGCTTTACTTTTAGTCTGGAATCTTGCATCTGTTCACTCTTATCCTAAGTTCACAATGCATTGTAAAAGTGCATTTGTCAATCAAATTTAAGTTACGTACTTTGCACTGAAAGAAGTTAAACACAAACAATAACAATTTATGAATACATATTTGTCCGCATCTAAAGATATATGTACTTAAACATTAAGAGGAGAGGGCATCTATCGAACAAAAACATACTTTCAAAACTAACATAAAAACGACCTTTATATTTATAAGAACCTTTAAAGAAACGATACTTTTATGTAAGGGGATAAAACACAGTTATGTGTATATATTTGTCTACCCGTTTCGAAAGATCGTGTTTACTTATACTCACAATAACGCACCGAAGCGTATGATAGAAACCTAGACAAATGTCCCAACAACTCATGTGCAAAGTAAGATATAAATACATTTATAAGACTGTGCCTTTATAGGAGAATATGTAGAACATATCATCTGAGCGTAGAAATATTGTTATACACATATTTGTTTACAGTTTTACTACCTACAGCTTCATGCATCAGATTTTAATCAGAAAACTTGTTAAAATGGTTAATTTTAAGTGTATCGGTGCAAGAACGTTCCATCCTCATATCATTATCTGAATCGTGATATAAGTTTATATGATATGGAATAATATATGTCTCTTAAGGAATTGTGACTGACTGAAAGTCTTTAACACAAACGTTCTAGGGTGATGTATCTGAGTAAAAGTAGTTAGTTCTTGGCAGATCCCGATCTGCGTCGTTTAGTGCCGCAAAATTAAACGGGGGTGTCTTTCGTTCCAACTTCCTATTTAATTAAAGAACACGCGCTCACTACGCATATTTTGAATAAGGCCACATCTATATCGATAGATTATATTAACTCCTTCACTATCTACCTGTAATAGAAGCATAGCCTATAACATTGTGTATATAGCTAAGTTGAAATCCAATTCATCGTGCTTATACTATCATAATGTACGTGTATCTATTACAAAACGGAACTTTTCAAAAACGAACTACATGGTTCTAAAATTGTGTGGTATTGCACTTTCTTACACTTTTCTTGATTACAATACAGTGGATCAGAAATTGTATGCATACTGATATTCGTTCATGTAGAAAAATAAAATAAACTTAACGGTGTTAGGACTTATTTTATTTCAGCATCTGGATAATGGTCGAATCTCATTTACATTATAAGGCGTATTGTTGATCATTCTAACAATTATCTTAAATTTCAATAGGTAAATAAGAAAATGTCCTATCAAAATGATCACAGATTTTAATCTACCTCTGGACAAAGGCAATTATGGCAAATACAAATGTGACAAAAACACAGAGACGAGACATAAGACACACACAAAACATCAATTACCGCCTTCGAACATGCATGCTCCTAGAGCGGGTATCTATATATAAACTTAAGATCACAATTCGTTGTATTTCGAATTAGCGAAGTAGTTTATTTACAATATTAGTTAACTAGTTAGAAGCAAGGCGAAACAAAAAAAGAGTTCGACGATTTATTGTATTAACGATCTTAAACACTTTAACGGAGTAGAGTGTACATAGAAGTATACATTGTTTACCATTAAATGGCAAGGTCAACGTTAGAAGGCTCCGTGTAATAAACAACAAAATAGACATTCACTAAACCCTATATTTGCAATTTTCAAATAAAGCATTGTGTTTGATTAATGCTTGACACATCTTTTCACATGTAATGATAAAAAAGTCTTTGATTGGCGTTTCTTCATTACATTCTTCAGGAATCTATGATTGTATGTTAAAACGGGTTTACAGATCAGGAATTTCATTTTCACATGTGATCCAGTAATGCAATCGGAAGAGACGCGATAGCAAGTCCGGGACTGTGGGTTGAAATCTGGGTCTCGACATAGAAAGCAATAGAATTGTAGTGATATTACTATGGGGGCATAAACGGAGCGTTTTGACATGTTTACGTGTACTTATGTGTCTTACAATTGTTTAATGCTTTTAAATTAGAATGACGATTAGACAACCAAATTAAAAAGTAAACGTTTCAGCAAGCATATGTTACGAACTTGCAGGTCACATATATGTAAAGGCTTTACAACTAGGCCAAGTGCGATTTTATCAGGTTTGTGTGATATGTTTCAAGCGTGTCATTATTCACCTGCCTTACCTGAATATCAAACTTTCTCAGAGACTTCAGCTTGAACGGGAACGCGAAAAATTATGCAAATAATTTGTTTCCGTCAAAAATATAGCCGTTTACTTCAAGATTAAAGTTTTAATATTATATATATATAGTTACATGTATATGCTTCTTGGGTGGCTCGCTATTAATTGTGTTAAAATAATAATATCTTCAATCCAAAAATCATGGTTCACAGTGGTTTCGCCATTGTGCGTATGTTATAAACCAGATTTAAAATAATTTTAGCATTGCTGATACTCCTTGCTATCTTTTCGAAATGTCTAAGGCACTCAGGTGAGCGATATAAGGCCATAATGGCTCTCTTATTTATAGTTTGATTTGGTTTATTGCGATAGCAACCAATACTTTGTCATTAAGTATATCTGTGTAGGGGAAATATCACAATGGAAAAGTTATACGGAGTGATTCTGATTTTTAAGATTGTTCATAAGCGTTTTTGCATGGTCACACTTACCCATATCTGTTTATTCATGTACACATGTTTACCTACCATGCGTTCGTGATTATGTACGTTCAAACATGTACACACATTTATTCTATCTAAAATAAAGTATATTCTTGAGATAAAGTAATGAAGTTGTATCACATCATTGGAGGGAAGAAGAAACCAAATAACAATTTAAATTAGTTCTTAAAAGTTAATAAGAATATATGACAAAGTCGCCGAGACCTGGTCAGTCATTAAAATCATTTTGAGTTTTTGCCATTTCTTATCAGTACGTTTTAATGCAAATTTCGTGAAAGGTCAGGCGACCTTAAATTTTGTATTGATTGTATTTATTGAATGATTTCGTATCATAACGATTTTAACTCAGAAGTAATAACACCATTCCTTAAGAGATTAAAACACGATTTCATTCCATTTTCTTGATAAAGTAAACCAAGACAACGAAATCTTTAGTGTGGTAACGTATATGACAGAAAAAAACAAATTACAAATAAATGGACAGTTTGCCTTTATTTGATAAATGTAATAACACCTTACCCAAGTTATGGGGTATTTACAAAAACTGCTGCGTGAGCATATATTTAAGATTAAATAAAAGCTTTTCATAACCATAAACTTATACTTAAAGTTACGTTTGATTTGTTTATAACATAACCTCAACTGTTAGACAGTACAAATGGTAAAATAAGAATTGTCAGAGCTGATTACGCAGTTACTCACGTAACCTCAAAAGTAATAGTCACGTGTTTGTCTAAGTTGAAATGTAACTAACTCTGCAACGTGGCTTGCATACATTCTTGATATGACAGTCGCGTTTTTATGCTTTACGTTTTGGGATTGGCAACAGCAAAACGCGCGATAATGGTTCTTTTCAGGGAACAACAGTTTATTTGATTGTATGCGACAAAAATGGCCTAAGCTGTTGGGTGCCACCTTAAAACCGATTATTAGGCCTCTAACATCACACTTACGGATGGGTTTCTCAAGTACAGGCTGCGAAAAGACAAGTGATCTATTGAAACAAAACAGCCCAAAAGATTCTGTATTCTTATCGTTAAGATATGACGTCATTGAATAGAAAGTACTGAGTTGGGTAATGAAAATGGAGTATTTCTGTCAGAAATGCATACAATGCCTGATTGTAAACATTGTTTATGCTTTACTTATTTTTTATTGAACAAATTGTTATAGGCTCCGTCTATGAAATAGTTCGACAGTGTATTATAGTACATGCTATATTTGTTAATTGCCATCATCGTTGTGTGTTTTATTAACGAAGAAACAGAATAATCTTATTCCAACCTTTTTAAAGGATGCTAAAAAGTGTCTTGAACAAGTTCGGACACATATTCAGTTACATTTTTTACATTAATAATCTTGATTAAGTTTTTTTAAAAATACGTGCCTAACAATATTTTGTGATGAAAGCCAAAAAGGCTACATACCGTTTAAAGTGATTGCATTTCGTAAATGTTGTAAACTGTAGTTACAATACTTAAAGTATGTTCTTATTTTCTTTCTCGGTAGAATAAGATTTTACTTATATATCTTAAGCTATCGGATTATTTCAAATATATATTCTTGTGAGTTTGAACTTCGGATCGCTGAGTTTGCAAAAAAATAAATTTGTATTAAATTCGAACAATTACGGTACATAAAAAATTACATCCACATTCCATTTCTGTCTTGAAATTAAATTACCTTTATTTTTATGGTAGCCAATTGTGTAAATTTAAGAACTATTAAAGGGTTTATATAGTTAATAAAGGGGTGAAATATTTTACATGTAATTGTTATATACAGAAAAAAATAATAATTGAACGAATATTTTCTAATGACAAAAGTTTAATGAAGAAATTAACTTATTCATTGTTTGGTAGAAAGATTGGAATAGTTCTTAGGAACAAAGATCGAGATATCATAGATTGAATATTTCCATACAATGCAGGATGGCCTATTCCCTATACACGATTTTGCCTTAAAGAAAGAAAGTATACAGGTAAAGGAGTATAACTTATAAAACACTTTCCCTAATGGACACAAGATAGAAATGTTCACAGCGTCATTGTTGTGAAGAATATGATAAGCAATAAAATATTCAAGGTGGTATACTTAAGTTTGGAACAAAATGTTGTTTGTTTAATAACCAAAGAAATCTTTGTCACTTGAAAAGGTCCTGTTAATGCTGTTCATGGATGTCTTAGATCTCTGTGACACCCAAGCATGTATCCCCATGTTGCAAATTGGTATTTCTTATCCAATCCATGCTGCAGCGATAGCTATGCGCTTTTCATGGAGTCGGGAAAAAAGCAATAATTAAGAGTGATTCATTTTGCGATTGGTTCATTGATGATCTCTGTTACATTCAAGCATCTATCCCCATGTTGCTAACTGGTATTTCCTATCCAATCCACGCTGCAGAGATAGCTATTTTTAAATTTAGACACGAGATTTCTTACTTGTAAGAAGATGCTATATCGTCATCGGTGTAACAGGCTCTTATGACGATGCCTGATTTTAGCAGAAATCACTATCGCGCTTTTCATGAAGTTGAAAAAAAGCAATCGTTATAAATGATTCTTTTTTCGATTGGTCCTGTCTAACAATATAGTTAGTGTTCAGAATAGTCTTTTTTTAGATTCCAGTATTAGTTAACGTAGAAATTATGCCAGATCTTCTTAATACATATGCTAGATAATGTTACATGTATTTGATATATGTATGCTATCGGATACCAGCTTTAACTATAAACCTTAGATACCTTATAGTTAACATGTTCGATAAAAATGACATTGGTAAAACGCGATTGCTTTAGAAATAAAACTGCATCTTTTGAAAAAAATATCAACAACGTTATAGTAGGGCAGTTATTCATGTTTACACTATTTAATAATATTAAGTCACCATTAAAGCTTTATGGTTTTTGTTAAATAGTTAAATTGTTAAATGTAAAGTTATCAGTGTATATATTAAAATAACCAATACGTTTTGTAACATACATATTTGTCACAATTATATATCTTTAGTTATAATTCCATTTAAATACATGAAAACAGTGACTTACGGTCACAATTTTGAGACACCAAGTTGGACTTTTGTCTGTTCATATCTCCAGTCGTGCCCTATATATGTGACGAATATTGGGCAGTGAACTGATTTTATTGCTTCAAAGTGTAACATCAGTTTAAAACACTTATGCAACAAGGTATCCATCATGCACTTTATAGAAATATGTTATATAATATAAACAAAATCAATGGTCTTTTCTGACCGCCGTACAAAACTCATCAAGAATGTTTTTGATTTTTGCTTTTTGTCGTTGTTAACAACACGTAAATCAGTCGTTGTGTTGTATTGCTAGTAACTGACATGTCTACAGACATTTCTTTGCTTTTAATGTAAACTAACAATTTGGACATTCACTACTGGAATAATGTCTCTATATCTCTAAAAGTCGTCTCCTATATTGGTGAGACAACTTGAGCAATCTGCATACACTTACACAGTAGGTACAACTTCGGGATTTTGTTTGAATTTATTATATACTATGCCATTTGCGGATAATTACTCGGCTAGTTATGATAGAACATTTGAAATCCTATATTTATTATCTGTTCACAAAAACACAAACAATTTAAAGTGGACAGGAATTTTTATCGAATGACGACATTAATGTGTTCTTTTCAGTCATGAAGTCGGCTTTTAAATTCAAACCAATCTCTCATTTGTAACTTCTATGTTGTTATTGTTGTTTGTTTTTTATCTCCAGTACAAGTTGACTGATCTTTACATTACGAATGTTTTTATTCGTCAACAATTTTCTTTAATCAATTTTAATTCATGAAGCTTGTGTTTGCTGTTAGTTTTCATTTTTGATATGATATTTTTATTTACACTGTGCTAAAAACCTTCAGGAAATTAACGGTAGGAGCGCTCCACAAACACGTTTCAAACATCCCAGTCGATCCTTATACCGACTACCCGTTTCAAGGCTGTCAATTATTGTTTTTTCTATTTGTGGATATTGTCTCGCCTCCTTGATTTTTTTTTTTCAATTTATTATCTAGTCTGAGCGCTTTTGTCTTGAGATAATCCAAATTTTAATATCTGTGTTAATTAAATACTTATATAGGACCCTTTCCTATTTTCTTATAATATATATGTTTTATTTCTCGTCTCACATTGTGTCTCTTTAGCAGTAAACATCATGACGCATGGCGGACTAAACACTTATAATTTCCAAACATTCCAAAAGTTAAAAGAAATATTAAACAAAGACCGTTATTACAACCGCCTGCCAAGAGTGTACCTATCAGACAATTTCGTAACTGGAATGCCCTAATATTCGGAATGTAAACAATAACAACCAACAGCTCATTTTATTGTTATAATTATACTTACTTTGTAGTGTACTTAATGAGTTATCAAATGTAAATGATTATTTTGCTGTGGGTTAATATATATATATATAAAGCTAAGTATAAAAGCATTCATTTACCAGCTCCCCGCGGAATAAAAAGTACGGCCTATCTAGCAACCGGATCAAACTAAACTGTTTATACGCGAGAAATTACAGTTGAACAATGCATTTTTGATAATTGTTTACAGTTAAATGTGATCAAAATATACATTTTACCCCCCTCCCAAAGGAGAACGTTTATATTTTCATAACAAACATTGCAGTATGACCATCGGGAGCTATAAATATCGTGTGTATCTTGATGGCCGCCTTGTCACAAAGTGTCTTGACCTGGTCCACAGAGTACTTGTAGCTGTTGGTACCACTCTTACCTAGTATCACCCTTTCACCACGGGAAAATCTCAAAGTCACGATGGTGTTAGCTGCCATATAAATTTATATATATATATATATATATATATATATATATATATATATATATATATATATATATATATATATATATATAATTATTAGAAGATGTATAGTCTGTTGTTTAAGAATATGGAATGGAAAATTTATCTCTACCTTGTAGCCACATTGCGTTGATAAATTACACAAACCATACCGTTATCGACTTCGTCTTGAAATATGACATTATCAAAATATTGCTTTTAAGTTATTTTTCTTTAGTGTCAGAGGTCATCAAAGGTTGAAACAAACGGTAGGCGAAGTGTGCGATACAATGTGTTTAATGAAACGGACAAAGCGTTAAACAAATAAAGAACTGGTGGAACAATGTTATTGTATCTACATAAATATTCCCTTTTCCATGCGAGTTACCTCAATAGAGGAAGACAGTGTGAACTAGTGTATGATTGATAAAAATATTGAAATATTAACTGTATTTCTACTTACGGATTGTGTGCATCTGGTCAATCTTTGATATGGCATTTATCACCAATTGACTTGGGCGATCACTTCCAAAGTTTCTTTTGAATGTTCCGTCAATGTCGAAAGTAGACGGGTCGATTGTTGTTCCGAATTCTTTGTTAAATCTTGTGAACAGATTACGGTACGTCTCGGTGAGTCCAGATTTAAGATCAACGCCTAAGTATGCTTTCACAACGTCGTCGCCATCAGTAGTGATGTCCACGGTCATCACGAATATGTCCTTGTCTAAACAAGATATCAGTTTTATGCGTTTACAAATATGATATCACATTTTGTTTAATTTATGTTTTTCTTCTAGTTAGAGGTTGTAACCCAATTGCAGTTTGCCACACAAACGTACAAACCTGACCATGTTTCGTAGCTTTCCTTTAGGTATCGAAGTAAAAAAATTATAAGAAGTAATTTGTATAAAAATATAAAGAAGGAATAAAATCATTACTGTAACAAAAATTAACAAAACATATTGAATATAACAAAATGAAGTCACCCCAACGAAGAAAATTTTGTTCAAAATGGAAAGGTTTTAGTATCTGTCTTCAATGCGTCTACGACTAGTCAGCTGCTTACACCAACAGACTGCCTATACATTTTTAACTTTAGTGAAAGAGCCAACAATAAATACATAATTCATTATAAGTAGTGTAAGTCTGTTGATCTTGATATTTTAATAGATTTGCTAATATTGATAACTTACGATAAGACGAATGTGAAATCTATACTTAATTTTTGTAAGCCGATTTTTGATTACAATTAATTGTTGAAATTCTTCGCCTGTTTTTGTGCTATAGCTTTGTATTAGTTTCACCCACCGGTCATAGCATTGACGACGTTCTTCAGAAACGAAGTCTGTTCATCATAAGGAATGTTTTGAATGGACCCGCCAAGCATCACGATTATTTTCCGGTTTTTGCCATTTTTGCTAGATTGACAAAAAAGTAAAATAATGGAAATTGGGAGACTACAGCAGGATATCCGAATAAATCAGAACGTCGCTGTTAACAAAATTGAAGGAATAAATACTTAAATTTTAGATAATGTATGAGTTGTTTATCTTTAAATTAAATCGGTCACATGAAATATTTATACCATAATAACATTAAATGACGCTTAAACATACTTATAATTGTAAATTTTGTCAAAATAAACTGCTGATTGTTTATGGTAAATATTTTTATTTATACCAAACTGTCAGTGATAGATTTACTTTCTGTCAGTTTAATATTACTCTCCCATGTCGACCCTACCGGACGGCATCCAATCCCACACTGTAATCTCCCGGGATAGGCAACACGGTCAAACGATCGCCGTATTCGGCGGCAATCACTTTGCTCTCCTTCTGCAGCGTATCTGTAAACAATAACGGAATACAGCAATATGATAAGGTCAAGAATTGAAAGCACGGGGCGTTCCGCAAATCGAATTAAAACAGCTCAGTCGTGTGTTTTGCCGATTAAGTGTGCCTTGGAGGTAACGAGTTTTATCCATGTGTGATAGTGTGTGTTAGTGTGTGTGTGTGTGTGTGTATGTATGTGTGTGTGTGTGCGCGCGTGTGTGAGCGTACGGGCACACGTGTGCAAAATATCGTCAGTTTTGTTATAACTTTAAAATTGACTTTGTCCACTTTGTGCTCGTGTGAGACAATGAGTTTTACTGTAATTAGAAATGTATAAGTTTCTGCAAGATATAACTTTCTTGAATAAGCGATGAAACACAAAAAAAGGAAGCTAAGCGTTATAAAAGTGTTCTTAAAATAAGATGAAATACATACTATGTTAAATAGTATGTTATCTTAAAGCCAGAGTGGTCCATTTGCGATACATAAACTGCACACTATACGTAAATAGTGGGTTAATTTCCGTATAATTTGTTGTCATATTTGTTCGTTTTTATGATGATCTAAATTCAGCTTGTTTTGTTTACGTCAGCCCTTTAGAAATGCGAGGCGCAACAAAACTTTAAAATGTAACTGTATTTTTTTATTTTTGAAACAGTGCAATTAAGGCAAAACCAATTTACCGGCGGAAATATCGATCGGATACAAGTTGAGTGAGTCTTGTTTCTGGAGAAGACAATCAATAAGCAGGCGAGTATTCTTCATGTAGCCACTTCCGAGGTCTACAACGTCACATGGTTGTTCGATACACGACACTATGTCCTGAAACGGTAGGCAAATATATCCGCATTATTATATGAAAAGGCAAAGATGCGAAACATCGAAGGTCGTAGTCGGGCAATAACAGAAACTGTCCAAACACCAGGAAAGGCCGATTGTACGCGATTCACAGAAGCGTGTACTTATGTCTTTACTTACATTGTATATAGGCTTTCGTTGCAATATGTTGCTTACTATTTTGAACAAATAAAATATTCTTCATATTTGGAGGAATAAAAGAAAAAAATACATTAACATGTTTAAAGTCTTTAAACTTACTACCAATCTCCTGATCGTAAGTGTGATTCAGCACCATCAGTATAGATGGCTAGCGATATAATATAGTTTTTTTCTCAATTTGAAGGTGTGTTCGTGCGCGGAACTATGCACAAGCTGAAATTTTTGCCTGAAGTACAAATATGTGGAAATAATTGAAGGCACGTTTTGTCTTCAACTACAATTCGTATATTTGTAGTCGACCTATAACCGAATGAAACAATAAAACAATTAATAACTAGTAAAGACGATAAAAACACGGTTAAACACACGGTTTCTGATGTTTGCCCGCAAATCCGTGTCAAACCTCATCCAGCCCGCATACATTGTGGTCAGAAATAATATTAAAATAATGGCATCTATGTCTGTTGTTATATAACTTACGGTAGATATGTTGGGTGTTTTGTATGATTCATCAATGATCAATCTAGCTTTGAACTGTCATCGGGTTTCTCTGTTTTAGATAAAAATATACTAACGTGCAATAAGAAATGTTATATTTACGTTCACACGGGTTGTCAAATTAGATGTCTGAGAGCGGTTGCAGTAGTAAAACTGGTTCTCGAGCTTGTTCTTCTCAAACAAGCGAAATCCTTCTTGGTCATATAAGTACCATTCTGGGAAGAACTTGGGACAAGCCTGAACACCTCGCAGAATTTCTACGTCCATTGTTGGATAAAAAGTTATTTTTTCTACCTTGGATGTTCTGAAAGGAGCTATTATTCAATGCAAAATTTTACAGTATATGTAGTACAAATTATATGTATATGTTGCACGATTCATAATACCCAATTCGTGTAAAAACCACCCTACGCGTTGATCAGTGAAATACATTCAACCAAAACACTGTTCATTATTCTCGCCATATGTCTATGTGTTGGAAGGTAAAAACGTAAAGAAAATCATTCGACGACGACGGTTTATTCATCTTTTCAATATGTAAAAATTAACAAAAACATAAATCCATTATCTGGTACAATGCTTTCCAGTCTAGTCATGTCGAACCCAAGAACGGTCGGCAGCCAAGCCTATTCGTAGTTTATTTTTGTAATTTAAGATAAAAAGTTTTAATTGCTAGCAATTTCCGACAAACATTCAAACGTTGCAAAGAACGCTTACGTATGGAGTGATGGAGTGGATAGCAAAAATTGAAGACGTGTAATGACAAAATACAGCAAATATTAAAATATGTGCAAGACTATGACATCTATGTATAGATTTACATCCAGTTGATATGCATTATTATATAGTGTTAGTAGAAAAGTGGTAGCTTAATGACAATTTACAATGAGATGATACACACATAGAAAACCCGATTGATTGATGACTTGTTTCGGTCAATCGGTAAAACTTCTAACTGTGGTGCTCAAACAGTTCACATACAGAGGTCAACTATCACTCTTTCTTTAGAGCTATCTAAAAGAAAAAGTAGACCCACTATACTAACAATAATCAAAGTAAATAAGTAAACTACATAACATTGCATGCAATAAGGAGAATATTGCCTGGACAACATTATAGTCAAAGTGTGGCGCAATGGGGCCCCGTAGTAGAACACAACATTATCCTTTGATTACAATTTTATAAGTGAAAGTTACATTTTACAATCTAACAACAGTGAGGCGTGAATACCTCTCTCTAACGTGTTCACCCCCCCCCCCCCCCACACACACACTCTCCTCTCCCTACTTCATCTCTACCTTTCCCATTCTGCACTCCTACCATATATAGTCTAAACTAGTTGCTCATCCAAACTGAGGTCGCATATATTTTTGACGATCGTGTCAAATCCTGCAGTGCACAAGTCACGCTTCCCGCATATATTTCGACGTGTTCATCAGTCACGGTCCTGGATCGTGTCTCTTTGTTGCTATTTTACTAGTTTCCCGGTACACAAAATGTATATTATATCATTTGGGTTATTATTCGTATCATTTATTGTCCAGCTTCAAGTTAACTTGCACTTAATTTAATTAAATGGCACGATATCTTCAACTTACCAATTATAACCAGTTATTATTTAACTGAAAACTAATAAAAGTGGAAATATTACATCACAAAAGCATAAGCCTGTTTGCCATAATACTAGTTTATTGCTTCTTTTCTTAATAGCTTAGCCTCATGAATCTGCACGTTGTTTTTCATGTTTAATTAAAATTCGCCTTCTAGATATATATATAAATACGTGTATGTGATGAAATGGTGTTTAAAACATGTTGTGTTGTAATTTGGGTTTCACCACCACCCATCCTTTGATGAACTGTTATAAACTAAGTATCAATAAAGTATAATGACTCCAGTACAACTAGGCTTAAGCACCCGATAAGTATTAAGTATGTATCTTTCCTACTTACAAATTATTCAATCATATCTAGATTACTACTATTCAAAACAATTTTTAATTAATACTTACTTGATTTGTAGTGTTTTCCTTCTTTTCTTATTACAATATCCAGTATTATTCCTGTAATCCTACAGGCCACTTATGTTTTTTGGACTAGACAGTAAAAGCTATGTATTGAACATTTTACCTGTATACTTGACTGGCTGTCACCAGATATTGACAAAAGTGAGGCAAGACTCACCTATACATTTTTCAGGATTAAATACTTCGTAACTGCCCATGTGGAACAGCAAGATAAAATGGCTAGGTCGAAGTTTAAGGTGTCTTTTCTTCTCGCCAGTAATTAAATCAAAATATATTGGCAATTAAACTAACTTTCTATTTTGCATTTCATGGTAATCGTTTGTGTTGTAGCCCACCATTTATTGTAGTGAAATGTGCATCTTGCCTGCAGATGTTCCTTTTTACAGTTAAATAACGTGCGTCGCTTTTAAATTTCACGATGGTAGGACACGACAAAAAACTATTATGTTTTACAAAATTCGAAATAAACACGCACACAATAAAGCGTCATTGGGAACAGTCACATGATATTTTTTTTGCCTTAGGTTTCGTTTTCTGTATTTGTGTTATCTTAAATATTAATTATCTTAAATTATTTAATAAATATAATGCACATACTTTGTGTGTATGTGTGTGTGTGTTTGCGTGTGTTTGTGTGTGTTTGTGTGTGTGTGTGTGTGTCTGTCTGTGTGTGTATGCGTGTGTGTGTGTGTGTGTGTGTGAGAGAGAGATAGAGAGAGAGAAAGAGGTTGAAGTATTTGCCCACATTGACTTGCCATAAGTTTTTGAATGAAGGGTATTTGTGTGTTCTAAATTGAGCATATTTTCCTATATGTACCATATGGTGGGAACAAATTTTAGGTGTGATCTCAAGGAATGCATCCGATGTTTACAACAACAAAAAATAATTTGTGTACCAAGTGTATAATACGTGTCTGAAAACAGTTTACAAGCCCGCCTTCACAATCCGCGTTCAAATAAAAGAAAATCAACTCCGCTGTTAAGTAAAGCGAGACCGATTGTTCTCAAAACGAATAATAAAATCCAATTTTCAGCAGACCATGAACATTATCATTTTCATTGCCCTACACCTTAATAACGTTGCTAAACGTCAACCTGTGAAAGTAGATTGTAAAGTTATTTGAGAAAATATATTGTTTTTGGTGAAAGAGAGAAAAAACCTATGCTAAGTTAACGATCGTAAATAATGTGGTCATTGGAGAGAAACTTTTATAACAATTTTATTGTGCGATTGCTTTAGATCCTAGTTTTAAACGTAAGTTACACATCAATGAGTTAATTGAATACTGAATGAAGGAAACGGAGAAATAATTTGAATTTATATCTGCTCACAAAAAAAAAAATAGATTGCGAAACAATCACACAGACATATTAATATACTGAGAGAAAAAAGTTTAGCAAGTTCGGAAATATTTCACTGGTTTATTGAAACTATACCAATTTGACTTAAACCAAGTACATAATTGAATAAAGCATTTAGTTTTCATTTAGTTTGTAACAATAAATTGTCAAAACCCTGTTGCCTTAGCTCACTGTACAGCCTGAAAGACGTTAGGGGTAAGGCGTCAATATTCACAAGGAGTTCAGTATCTAGTGTGACCCCCGTTACAAGCTAATACTGCTAAACACCGACGTCTCATGCTACAAATTAGCTTTCTGATAACACGTAGAGGGATTCTGGCCCACTCAACTCGCAGAGCACGTTCAATGTCCCGCACGTCGTCGACGTCATGATTCTCTCTTACACGACGACCTAAATCGTCCCATAGGTGTTCAATCGGTGAGAGATCAGGCGATCTTGCAGGCCAGGGGAGAAGTTGCACGTTGTTTTGACGTAGGAAACACTGTGTGTGACGCGCGGTAAGCGGGCGGGCATTATCTTGCTGGAAAATCCCCACGTTATGTTGCGGCATAAATGGCAATGCAACAGGTTCGAGGATTTCATCACAGTATCTTTGTGCATTAAGGTTGCCAGGCACAGTAACGAGTTCAGTCTTACCATCATGGTAAATCCCAGCCCAAACCATTACACTGCCATCTCCGTATCTATCTCGTTGGACAACGTTGTCTGCGTGGAGCCTCTCACCTCGTCTACGCCACACTCGAATCCTGCCATCCGCGAAGGATACATTAAACCGCGATTCGTCGGTAAATAACACATTGTTCCATTGTCTGCGTGTCCATGGACGATGCCCCCGAACCCATTGGAGCCGTTCCTGACGATGCCTATGCGTCAACGGAATCCCGACGTAAGGCCGACACGCATTTAGCCTTGCCGCGCGAAGCCTATTTCTCACAGTTCTGAGGCACACCCTAGTCCCAGTAGTATTCATGAGATCTCGGGCTATCTTCCCACTGGACATAAACCGGTTACGTCGAGAAAGCGTCGTGATGTGACGGTCTTCGCGTGGCGTTGTTTTCCGTGGTCTGCCTGATCTGGGGCTGTCGTTGACTCGTCCTGTTTCCCTCAGACGGTTTCTAAGGCGACAAATTGTAGACTCATGGCGATTGAAATGCCGAGCGACAGCTCTTGCAGTCATACCAGCGTGGAGCATACCTACAGCTCTTTGACGTTCTTCTAACGTCATTCCTTGGCGACGCCCCATTGGAATTTCTTCGAGTTTTAAACTGGTTATTTTGTTTGTGGTAACAGCTCAAAACAATGAGGTACATTACTCGACTCTTCACGCTACCGAAATTGCCGTGCTTACGTTGCACGTGATTTTCGAGTTTCTTACGCTTCGCTGATAAAATACACGGTTTTCGAACAAACACAATAGATGTGTAAAGAGCATCGATAAGTACATCATTTACATATAAAAACGTCTTCATTCGAAAGCTCAAAAAGAAAAGATAATAGGTGTGAAAAACTTGCTAAACTTTTTTCTTTCAGTATATAACAAGTTCTCAGAAGACGACCGCAAATTCAAAACGGTTCCTAAATGTTGGAATATATTCAGGTGGCACAAATAACTTTTTGTTCCTTCTTCCCAAAAAAATATTTTGGTTGTCTATTTTATCTTTTGTAAAATGTTTCGTTAAAACATAGTAGTAGCATAGGTAATTCAATACAAAATACCGTCTGACCTATGAGTTAAGTATTTGAAGAAAATGTTAAACATACAAATAGTTCACGTCAATTCCAAAGTTATGAAGGAACATCAACCAATACTGTTCTTGTTATTAATAGAATTTAGCATATACACTTTCAAGCAGATTGAAAAACAATAAATGACTCATATATATTGTTTATTCACACGTATGTTATATTTGTAAAGAGTATACCCTAATCGTTTCTTCAAAATAAGGCGTGTAATTTCTTCTGAACATACTTTATTCAACCTTTTAGCACAGTTGGACTTACCTTTATATAGATATAGCTAATTTATTCGGTAGATCATTACTTTCGGCTGTCAACAATTCTTTAAATGTTGTCAAATTGAAACCTGGTATAAAGATATTTTGAAGATCATCGTACATAAGGCATTGCATAACATAGTGGATATCATCTTCTAGAACATACATTTTCTATATTTCATTGGTCTACTAATGGTCTTTACTCATCTTCATGGTTCGAAAGCTAAACTATGTGATGACACTCATATACGTGTAAGTGCAGTTGGGAACATTTTAATTTTTATTGCATCAATGTATGTTTTAAATTCAAATTCAAAGAATATTTTATAAGATATGGTTCGTTTTAACTTTGTAACTCACCACTCCATATTTCTATACAACACTGCCTGCCTGATATTTGTTTAATATTTTTTTTATATATATATACTAATTTTTTACATCTTTCTATACCCATTCATAATGAAAGCCTAAGTTTTTCAACATTTTTCTCATTTCGATTGTTCAAAAGCGTATAGATGCGTTCTACTGTAACTTAGTTTAGTCGCTGTAAAAACAATATTGGTGTTTTAATATCTTCAGTCCTCACGATTTTCAGCAAATATTTAGTCACTGCAAACCATCTTCTATGTATCACAGTTAATCTATATAGCTCGCTATAAATACTCGCTATAAACGAATTTTCTGTTTATGTTTACAATATTCTAGCAATGTTGTGTATCCTTGTAACTATAACGCAGTCCAAACTGAATCCTTGAGAATGAAATGCTGCCCGAAGTGTATCCTTGTTAATATTACGCAGCCCGTAGTATATCCCGGTGAATATTACGCTCATCGAAGTGTATCCTGGTGAATATAACGCAGTCCGAAGTGTATCCTGGTGAACATAACGCAGCCCGCAGTGTATCCTAGAGAATATAACGCAGTCCGAAGTGTATCCTGGTCAATATAACGCTGGCCACTTTGTATCCTGGTGAATTTAACGTAGCCCGATTTTTATCCTGGAGAATATAACGCAGCCCGAAGTGTATACTGGAGAATATAACGCAGCCCGCAGTGTATCCTGTAGAGTATAACGCAACCCAGAGTGTATCCTGAAAAATATAACGCAGCCCGCAGTGTATCCGGGTTAATATAACGAAGCATTAATAAGAGTAAAAATTTGTTGACATAGTAAAAGCGCGATCATACCGTGAAAAACGTCCGGCAATACACATTTTGATTTTTAAATGACGAAGTAACCGCTAGAGTTTATAATATCGCGGAATATATCTAGGGATATTCGGTAGTTTGTGTATTTTGTATTATTCCTCCAACATCATTTCAGTTATCTGGAAACAATGTTTACTTAATCAAATACAGTGATGCTTGAACTATGTATATCTAGCCGACAACACCTGGTATTCCTGCACACCTGGTCTCATTATGATGGCAACTGGTCGACAAGATGGGTAAATACTATAATATTAACAAAATTAGCAAAGGACCTATGCAGGGGCGCATCCAGAAAGTTTGGCTGGAAGTGTTGGGGTATGAATCAAGATTAATTCAACTTCATCCTTGCATTAATATCCAGATATATTCGCAGTAAGGGACCCTGACATCGACCTAAGCAGTCAACAGACACATTTTATTTTAAAAGTTTAGTACTGTTTAAACTTTTATGAATATGTCACAACTCTACTTTTTTTATCTTGCTTGCTGCACCCCTACCCACACCCCTGATCAATTCCGGGATAAATGGCCTAATATTTAAGACGACTGTAGCAGTTCTTAGCTTGCTTTGAACCGGGGACTCCCACATCTGAATCCGATTATTTTCATTCTTTAAGACGTGTTAGAGGTGGGACCCGACCGCTTTGACTAAACCTAGTTTCAATAAACATCGGAATAAACCATTATACCTGTACAGATCTCGGTAAATGTCGTTTATTGATTTCCTACAACTGTCTAAAAAGTGAAAGATAACGCCACAATCGTCATTTTAAACATGCATTTCCTATCTGAGCCACGATGCACAATTTTTAAACGAAGAAAACCACGTGACCACTTATGGTTAAGCTCATCCATGTCATCCTCGTTGATGTCTTTTTCTTAGGTGAAATCGTTACTTTTTATAGATTTAGAATAAACGAAAAGTTGAATATTTAAGTGTTAATTAACACGTAACTGAGTTTTACTGCCCTAATTTTAACGCTGTTGAAAATCCTCAAAACTTATACTTAAGTATTATTTTTCTGCAGAAATCATGTACATCCACCACCACCACCCTAAACAGAGGTCAGATACATTCATATATATCAGATATAGGCAAATCGTCGGATACCCCTTTTAAAATATCGACGTTTAATCAATGATAAAAGTGTTGTGCTATTAATTTTCAACTTCAGTTGCTCTTTATTTTGAAAACATAAAGCAAAGCGACTATCAAAGTCGTTCGATATAAAATGTATACACCTGTGGTCTGAACATTGAACTAGGCTAGTGCATAATATAGTTTGTATAAATATTTAGGTGGTCTAATCTGTCAATGCAATCAGTGAGGTTGACAAAATAACTAGATAAATCCATCGGATATATCTATGAACGAGATCATCAATATACACTTAAGGCATTCAGACCATGACTTTAAATTTAACTATTTACTTTGTACTGTAAGAATAAACAACAGTTTTAACACAATACACGTTTTGTCTTGAAAAAAAACAACGAATGAAGTTTAGTGTGTCAGTAATTAAAGTTCAGGTATTGCAATCAAGCACTTTTTCGGAAGTAAAAAATAATATAATAAAACATGCACTTTTTGTCAAAAGAAAATATATGATAAAACAAGCAGACATGCATATAGTTATTTTTGTATGGTTGTGTAGCACGCATAAGCCTGTTATATAATTCAAATCATTATCTACTGTTCAACCTAAGCATATACCGACACAGACGTTTAAAGGTTACGGTTTCTGCTTCTGTAAATAGTACAAGTGTTTGCATAATCTATCAATATAGATGTGTCCTAGTTAAACTTAAAAGTAGTGTGCGCGTGTCCGAGATCAATGATAGAGATTAAGGTTAAACGGAAGATATGTCCATGAAACTGATTGGTTTAAAACACTGTGACGAAGATTATCGGAGTTTTCCGAGTACTTACGAATGTTACCGCGATACGCCCCCAGGAAGTTGGACGTGAAATCAGTTTCAAAACGTTTAAGGACTGAGAGCATTACGCTAAATATATAATAAATATATAATAACATCGCTGTTGATATTGTGTTGTGAGGATGTAACATTCCGAACGCTGATGAAGCCGGTCAGTAAAGATTTACACAATATTAACAAAACCTATTATCAGTTTCAGACATTTTCAGTTATGAAAAAAGAAAAATAATGTTTGTATTTAATCTATACTTATAGTCTACAAGTAATTTAACATTTACAATCCGCTAGCTGACTTGCTGTAACTAATGTATCGTCATTTTTTCTATATGTTAGCAATTGAGAAAGATTTAATACATGTATACACTTTTATGGTGTCCGTACATTCCCCATTGTATGAACAATTGCTCATTCGATTGCTATTCATGTAATAGTTATATTTGTCTCTTTTACCCTTCAACATGTGTGTACAATGGTGCGTTGATTTTGCTGCAATCTTTGCTTTGCTCATTTTTTATATTTTATTCATATACCAACATAACGACCCATCCAAATGTATGTGTAATATGTCGAAGTCGTGTGGAAGGCTGCTTGTCTTGCATATAGTTAAGTTTTGCATAAATCTGCATATGAGCACAACATGTATGATTATTCTTGAGAGAATAATATTCAGGATTTGAATTTTAACGATAATACGACATCAAAGACACGTGCTATACAATCTTGCTATACGCCAACCAAATTATTTGTATTAACATTGTTGTGATGTGGCCAACCAGCAAATTTGTGTTTGACTTACGTATTTGCAGGACGAATGTATTAGTATTTACCATTTCGTAGATACGTATATGTTGAGCTTTAAAGGGATTTAAAATAAAGTAACATCGCTGCGAATGAACATATAATAATTCCATAGTTTCGTAAACAACATTGTCATAACAGATGCGTTCTCTTGTGCATATATTGTAACGTTTTAAAGGCGCATGCATATTTCAGTCAATACCATGCGATATTCACCAGTTTTTCGATATAGACAAATCTAAACGTAGGCATCTAGCAATTCCATTCAATACTACCACTGTTGTCGTCATTCGCGGAGACGTTAGAGCTCGTGCAGAAGTTTGCGCACATACTTAATCACAATAGTGTTCATCAAAATATGAATAGCTTCATACTGAGTTCATAGTTAGTTTACTAAATGATAAAATGTAGTTTTTGTGTTGATCTAACAGCCGGATAACAAGTGTTTACCATTTGTTTTCCTGACTATTTATGTTAGCGAAACTTAACAAAACACATTAATTTTATCTGCACCTGATTACATTGAATTTCTGTAGATTTAGTATCATTACCATATCATGTTACATTAAACATTAATATTTTAAGTAACATGCATAACTTGTCCTATAGTTTAACAGTTAAGATGCCCTTAAAAATATGCTTATATACGGGATAAAATGTCCAGCATTTTTAAGTAGTGCATTGAACTCAATCTCTGTATGGTTCTCGCACATCAATTATGCTAGCAGAAGATTAAGAGATTAAGAAAGTTAATTGTTGTTGTTTTTTCAGTAATATATTACATAAAGGTACCACGTACTCAAATTTCCTAATGCATTATCTGTCCAGACATTTGACATTATGGAAACACATTGAGTTATGGAAAGTCGTTGTTACCTTTGTTAATTACAACCAATGCTGTAAACACAAGGATGTTGTTTGCACAGGATTTTGTTTTGGCATGGACAGTTTAATACCTGTGATCTTGCTATCTTTCTTTTAAATTAACATTTGCTTCTGGGATATTACTGGATCTTATAGGCTTTGTGTTTTTTCCTCTTTCAGTTTTTAACATAATAGGTTATGGTATGAAGAAAAAGTTTTACAATGTTAAGATGTAAATAGAAACACATATATAAAGTGTATAAGACATACTTATATAACACCGATCAGCATAATGAATAAGATTTACACAGGGTAAGAGAGTTGTGACCACGTGTTTAACTGGTTAAAACCATTCTGGTCATTGTCCATTAAGTCATCAGTACTGGTCAATACTGGTCAATTTAACTTTTCCAACATAAAATTATTATTTCAGTCTTTTAAATTAAACATATTTTAAGACTATACATGGCATTCCATGTTTAATAATTAATTTGTTTTGGAAGTATTTACATGTATAAGGTTGTCAAAATATGTTTAATAGATTCTATACTTTTCAAATATATAACATTACCCTGCATGTAATTGGCGATACACAAACAATAATAATGCTGGATTAAAGACATGGCTGGACAGTGCTGACAATCTCCAGCTTTTAATGAGCGTTTACAACTGTAATAATTCCTGCTGTTCAATACTCTGATGTGGTCAGTAGTGGTCAATTCGGGTATTTAATGTGATTAAACAATGTAGTGTATTTATTTTAATTTATTCACATAAAGATAGTGTATTACTATTCATGTGAATCCTAATTAAGAAAAGTTACATGTTTATGATTTGTGTTGATCCTTTAATTGTTGATTTCTTAATTGGCATTACCACATGCTCAACAAACAAAAACACTGACTTGTATCAAGGGCAATAAACAGTACTGGGACCATGGGATAGACTTGGTTGGAGGAGGGGCGGTCAGTTAATATTATGATGGGCGGTTGACCATAGGATAGTCTAGGTTGGGGGAGGGGCGGGTCATTTGATATTTCGATGGGTGGTTGACCATAGGATAGTCTAGGTTGGGGGAGGGGCGGGTCATTTGATATTACGATGGGTGGTTGACCATAGGATAGTCTAGGTTGGGGGAGGGGCGGGTCATTTGATATTATGGTGGGTGGTTGACCATAGGATAGTCGAGGTTGGGGGAGGGGCGGTCATTTGATATTATGATGGGTGGTTGACCAGGGTATATACTAGGTTTGGGGAGGGGCGGGTCAGTTGATATTATGATGAATGGTTGTCCATGGGATAGACTAGTTTCAGGGAGGGGCGGGTCATTTGATATTATGATGGGTGGTTGGCCCTGGAATAGTCTAGGTTCGGGGAAGGTTGGGGGGGGTCAGTTGATATTATGATGGATGGTTGACCATGGGATAGACTTTGTTGGGGGTGGGGGCGGGTCCTTTGATATTATGATGGATAGTTGTACGTGGGATAGACTAGCTTTGGTGAAGGGGCGGGTCAGTTGATATTATGATGGGTGGTTGTCCATCGGATAGACTATGTTGGGGGAGGGGCGGGTCCTTTGATATTATGATGGATAGTTGTACGTGGGATAGACTTGTTTGGGGAGGGGCGGGTCAATTGATATTATGATGGGTGGTTGATAGTTGGGAAGATTGGTCAGTGGCTACAGCTCTCATATTACTGTAGTGTCATATCAAATTGACTTATACAAACTATGTGTCCATGTAAATGTATACCGTTACATACCTACCAGTATTGACAAATGACCAGAGCTGACTTTGATTAAGGTGTTTTAAAGATTTATATATTTACTATTAATCACAAAATGTCAGTGAATAGATGTCAAAAGCAAAATGTATTCTGCTATTTTCCAATAATTTTAAGTAGACCAGTATGAAATAACTTAATATAATTTTAGGTTATTATTATTGATTACTATTGACGTAGACTGGCAATATATACCACTGGAAAATACAGAGCTGGTTATAATATGACATAATTTTATATAGGTAAATTACTGTGTATAAATGAGCCATATTTTTTCAACAGCAATTATTTGCAGCAATTATTTGACTAAAATGAACCAGTAAAAAGTGTCTGCTGTAATGGGCACCATACTTTTCTGGAAAACATGGACACAAATCATATTTACCTTGTGGATTTAATATGTTTAGATAATTAATTCTCTCACATAATTTACATAAACAAAATTATTGATTATATAATAGTTAAACTTCACTAAGACTAGCAGTAGACATGTATTTGACCAGTATTGACAGGCTTTAACCTGTTTTGAGCACCAGCCCTGTCAATATTCAAAACGCCAGCTTTTATGCACATGCTGGATCTACTTGAAATATAATATTATCTACATTATGTTAATTTCATTTATATATTTGATCAGGCCAGGATGAAACTACCAGATACTGTTAAACAGCAGACGAGATTTGGTCTTGGATTGTGACTGCATCCAGTCCAGCGTACGTTGATGAGAGCTGGGATATATTCTTTGATATTGGACTTACCAGTCAAACATCAGGAGAATTTTAAACGTTATTGAAACAATGGATTACTTTACTGCATGTTTGCACTAACTTATTCATTGATAGATGTTGAAAGTTCAAACACACTAAAACATTAATTGTGAGTTTGAAAAATAAAACTGAAAATAAGGGGGGGATATATTTCTTTGTTTACTGTTTTTCATATTTTAACTAAAAAATAATGGCTTCATTTCATTATTTTTCATGAAAAACATTCACATCATTTTGCAAAACAATCTATTTTTGTATTTAGCTTTGTTGGCATTCAGAGTGGGCTGTTTTTGTTTTGTTTTCTTAGTTGTAAAGATCAACATTGTGTTTATTTAAACACATCTAATCTAAAATATAACTACAGTAAAAGCCTATCCACAGCAACATTTGCAGAAGGCACATGTTGCAGCTAGGAGGTGTTGCTGGGATGAGGTTATGATTGATGTCAAGTTAAAATGCCCTAAATAAAAGAGATCTATGAAATAATTACTGTATAGGTTTTATAATAATATAAAAAATGTAATATTCTACATATTCATAACGTAGTTAACTTTTGTTGAAATAGAACAAAAAGAAGAGCGCACAAACATACAAAAGTGTAACTTTGAACTCAGTAAATACTCTTCTTAGTAGAATCATATAAGACCTAAATAAAATAGACATTAATTCAACAATCTAAGTACATATTCATGCAAACTGAGAACTAAAGTATGAAATCAGATAAATCTTCCAACATTTAGTCATTATTCGTTTAAATTGTATGCTGCAGATAAAGTGTAGACGTTCACAATTTGCAATTCTTATAAATTAACCAATAAGTTTTGTGTGGATTTAATAAACATCATCATTATTCACACTCACCAATGAACTGATATTTTTTTTCCATTAGCACGTTTTTAAACAAAGTTATCAGATGTTTTTCACATCTAACTAGTTACCAGTCAAATAGACCCTGGATTAGGTCCTAAATCAGCCAACATTGATTCCTTATAAGTTATCACAAGTGTGACGCTTTTCAGGTAGGCCTCATTTGGTGTTCAGCAGAGATTATCTAAGCCTTTGGGTGTATATTTAAATGACCGTTAACCTTTACTCAGTGGCAGTGTTGTTCAGATGTTAAAATGCACTGACACATCATGGACCGCGGTTTTGCCTCCAATGTTGCTAGAATAATCAAAACGCTAGAAGGATTTAGCTATGTGTTTTCAATTTGATTATATGATTTCCAGTTGCAGTTACTAAGAACTCAGCGGCACAATTCCGCTAGATTCAACTAAAACCCATACACATGTGTAGCGGCCAAGCTCGCCCACTGGCTGATAAGCCCCGCGCGGCTAAGCCCGCCCATTAGCTGATAAGCCCCGCCTCTCTAATCCTATAGGATTATTGTATGTATGTATTGAATGGTAGTTGTTGTCAAAGAATGTATGTGTGAGCATCTGAAAAAAGTGTTAACCATCCTTCTCGTCTTGTATTACCATCTCGTAAGTGTCTGTATATAAACAACAACAACAACAACATTACAACATGGATGTTTTAATGATCTTTATCTAGCCATTTTGTAATGAGTCAGGCATTTCATACTATAAAATGATAATATTATAACTTATTTTCACCACTCAAATGGTTAGCTGAGAAAATGCCAGCAACATGTTTGAATAATTAAACAATAGCTTTCATAATGATTAAAATGCATTGGGCTTTGAAAGTGGGTAGGAAGTTCTCTTCTTGATTTTGATACTATCAATGAAAACGATATTATGTCAAATTGATTGTGAATATTGGTACGTCAACATCATCGTCAGAATCACCATCTTATTAACACACATCCTTGTAAGTGTCATCATCAGCATAATCATCGCCATAGATTTATCACAATATTATTTTTTTTTTCAGATTTTCAGCCAGCATGGACAAAGTATCTGGTCGTTTAGCCTCGTCGAATGCAAAACAGCCAGCAGACATTGATCAACATGCCACGGACATTCCATGTGATCAGTGCAAAGAGTCGGACCTGGTTATCGCTGCAGCAGGATTCTGCGAGTCTTGCACCGACTTTCTGTGTAGCTCCTGTCTTAACCTGCACAAGAAACTACGAGCATCAAAGGACCACAATGTTCTATATGGTAATGCCATGCCGAGTCATCGACCGACTGCTGTTAATGAAGAGATGTGTTCGAAACACCCCGGTAGGAAAGTGGAGATGTTTTGTTGTGATGATGAGACCCTTGGATGTGCTCTGTGCTTTGTTGAAGGACACAACAGTTGTCTGAATAAGTCTTTGATTTCAACACTGTCGGAGGATGTGGAGTCTTCCGAAGATATGGCAAAGATTCGAACGGCATCGAAAAAGCATTCGGAACTATCCGCCCAGTTGATGCAGCTGATACAAAAATGTCGTTTAACAAATGAGCAATGTCATGCTAAAAGTTTGGAAAACTTTCAGTGTTTTCGCTTAGAGATAGAAGGGCTTTTGGACAGATTAGAACATGAAGTAACTAATCTTGCTGAGAGAGTGAAGGGTGATAATAATGAAAAGCTAGATCGTTTGACAGATATGATAGTATCTTATAAGCAGCATCTAGATACATGCATGGATGATATCGACAGATATTCGGCACTTCGATTGAAACAGAATGACCAGTTGTTTATAGCTGTAAAAAAGAACAAAGGAGAGATACTTGACTCCGTCCAAAAACTACAAAAGCTAAGCAAGGAAGTGCAAATTAAGGAATTCGGATTTTTAAATGAACCTTCTGTCAAACACATTCTGGAGACAAGCTGTAAAATCTTCGTTAAAGATGCGTCATCACCCGCATCTGCGGACCAGTCTGAGACGATAGAAAGCAATGTTTCTGTGGAGATGGAACCCCCTCCTTCTACAATATGCAAAGCGGTGACAAAAATGCCCATCAAGTCATCTGATGACACGTCTGACTGCATGGTAGCAGATATAGTGGCTATATCCGATTCACAACTAATTGTGACCGATTACAAAAATAAATGTCTTAAGTTTGTTGACACTACTAATAACCAGATCATGAGGAGACGGATACTTACGTCAAAACCTGTGGATGTAACTAATCTCCCCAGTGGACGTGTAGCTGTTACTTTCCTAGGAATCAAGCAGATCCAGATCTTCTCTGCGGACATCAACATGGATCCTTGTAGCAGTATAGATGTTGATGGCCAATGTGTGGGAATTCGCTGCACTGGAGAAACTCTAGTAGTAACATTCAACATTCCAGCAAAAATTGAGATATTAGACTTGAATGGTAAGGTTCTTCAATCCATTCAATATGATCCATCTGGCTATGATTTATTTCAGAGACCTCGGTGTCTTACACTCAGCCCTGATAACAAGTTAATCTATGTCACTGACGATAAAAAAAACACCCTCACCTGCCTTGACATGACCGGAGTCCTCAAGTGGGTATACCGGGATAACGAGCTGACGAGTCCAGAAGGCGTGACCACAGGGGACGGAGGTTGTATTTATGTATGCTGCTGGAACACCCACACCATTCACGTGATATCACAGGAGGGTACCAAACTTGGCGTCATATCACCACTGAAGACAGGATTATTCCATCCCCGTGCGGTTCTGTACATCAGGCATAGCCGGACTCTATACGTGTCGTGTGGCGGTTCTGCACAATGTAACTATATCAACAGACTAAGCATGCAGTAGGATTAATACGTGCAATTGAGCTTATTGAGAAGCCTCATACAGCAGCGGTAGTATATCGTGAATTTACATTAATGCAAATTCATTACATACGAAGAGCGACACATTAAATGTTCGAATATAATAATTACTATAATACGCCAGAATATATAAGACCCAAATAAACGACAAGCCAACGCGGGCACATTATTTATCTTCCTCAAAGTTCTGCAATAACCATCTTTCCTTATTATGAAAATAACACAGTAAACACATCGCGGGCTTATTGATGCTTTATGTTTCTTCGGTGGCTTTTTGGGGAACGTTAACACTCACCCTTAGAAGAAATTGCTGAGGTATTAGCCGGTTAACTTCTTGTTTAATGTCGCCATTTTGTCTTATTTACAATGTACGATTGATGGGGCTATTCGTCTGTTTACTGCATCTCGATTTAACTAGCATGTGTTACCTGAAAGTATAAGTTTATAAGAATATTCTTAATGATTTTATGCAAATTATCTCGGAGGTGTCATCATGGAATGATTCGCTATGCACCACGAAAATTCGTAGCTCCATGAACGAACTGTTATATTCAAATGTGACAGTGGAATATCTAAAAAAGCACCTTCAGATTTTCAGATTTGACTTTGATACTATTAACTAAAATCAGCAAATCGGCAGTTAAGGAAAACATGATGAACTTATTCATATTTAATATCATTTTAAATCTAAAATTTAATGTCTATTTAGATGATAAGATGCTTTTGGGATTTAGGTTTTATTTTAAAAGCTGTTATAAACAGAGTGTGATGGCTTAAGACAACGCGATAAAAAAGCACGCTGATTCAGTGTATCAATAACATACTGCCTACAGAACAAACAAGAACTTGGATTAGGAACTATCAAACAGTGCACACAGAATAAACATTAGTCAAGCGTATGTCATTTACATATCAAGATGTTAGAACAAGGATGAATAGACATTTAGACAGTATCCAATATATACCTGTGGTATTTCCCGTGCAGAATGTTTGCTGAGACTAACAACGGATTAACCATCAAGTACAGATGTCAACCTCCACCATGTTTTGCTCAAAGTAGTTGAACGGTTTTTAAAATCGTTAATACGAATTGGTGTTTCAAAGTGTTAATAACTTAATCTGTGTTATAATGTAAATATCCAGAAAGTTTGCGTCGATGTACTTTGAAAGCACTGACGGACACAAATTTGATTTTCTTTTGCAGACTGTCACAAACATTGAATGACTGGGTTATCATTGATGTTGTTTATTTGTCATTATTTTATTATGTAATGTGCATGTTTGTATTTTTAATATTTCATATTATCTTTGGTAAATGGCAGGTACGTTCTACGACAGTAATACCGTGTGTATTTTAATAGACCATTATTTAATTTAATTAGTTAGAAGAATGCATTATGCATATATATTATCAATCAATCTTTATTTTTGCAACGTCAACGTTTGTATTCTATTTTAATCAAACGACAAAGCAAAACTTAATAAATATGATTGCAAAACAAGTATTTTAATATGCATTCATAAACATATTATGAACCCATTAATGTTTTCATAGAGAAACGTTACTGTTAAGTTGTACGGTTACGCACTTTAAGGATATTGTTTATCTCAATTGCATCACTGATTAAATTATGCAGTATAGTGTATATACAAAGAACAATTACTATATAACCGTTTTTCTTGATGTATTGATTATTTTGTGTGTTTATTTAATCAAATGCAGTATCAGTCCATTCATTAATGCTTAAGTGAATATATCACTTAACAGAATGCTAAGAGACCTAATGTATTACTTTAGTGTATGAGTTGACTTTACTTCAAGACGTTGAGAAAATTACAACATTTAGAGCTACCGTAATACATAGAGAGCCTAAAGGCATACACGAATAAATAATATCTGATTGATCAAATGAAAATAAGTTGTGCTTTACTGTGCATTCTTCCATCCGCATCAATGCAAGAATGCCGAGAAAAGACACTTGACCTCTGTGTTGGAAAATGTTTACGTATCACAATAATCTTCATGAAACATTACAACTTAATATACTCTGCAATATTCTAATTGATTCTGTAGTCAATGTCAATCATGAAATTATGTTACTTCTGCTCGAAAACCACATTCCCAGACAGGCAGATTTTATCCTTAGTGCAAGTTGTTCATACATTTAACATCCATAAAGCAACAAAAGTAGTGCGTTTAGAAAAGGGCATACAAACTTACACATATAAATGCATGTTACCTTACCTTATAAAACAGTAACCGAAAAAAAATCAAATATTAAAATTAAAATAAGTATTCCATTTATAGATTGGCTTAGCTGCATTTGGAGGAGCATTTAAGCTTAGCTAAAATGATTTTTTTCCTCTAACAATGTTATTTCCAGTTGCCCGAAATACTGTTTGCATTAATGGAAATGAAATCAACATCTGAGATATTTAAATATTTCCGACCTGTAATAGATCATTTCCTAAACGCTGTTGTCGCTTACGTCCTGTGCATGCATATCTGTGTTGTAATATGTATTAACATAAATATGTCCTCATGTTAAACAAAGTAACATTTTTTATTTTTTGGATCCTGTTTAAAAACTGGACGCTCTGTTTATCGTGCGAGAGCACATATTTATGTTTGAACACAGTGTATTCATAGGTAAACAAAATTGAAATACCATTACAACTACAACATTTGAGCATTGACATATATTGCATTTCTGCTTTTTTGTAGAATGACCAACGACCTTGTTTATTTTGCATAAAGTAAATAATACGTTTTTGCATGACAATAAGTATTATCTTAATACAATATTGTATCTCATTGTTTATTTTTCCAACATGGAAATGTCATATTTATCTCCTCACAATATTTGTTTACAAAACAGTTGATCCAAAAGTATCAACAAGAGCTCAGATATTGATTGATACAATTTTTTCTCGGTGGATTTTTAATTAAACCCAAGCGGGTTATGAAAAATTACTCTTATTTGTTTGACAAAATAAAAATCCCTAGTTAGCCCGTGTCCACTGAGTGTTCAGAGTGGTACAGACAATTTCGAGATTGGAATAAAGCACTGCATAATATGAACAAATATCTTCGTTTTGAAATATGGCCACTTCATTGAATTTCAATATATTAAGCTATGTTTACTGTGCCAAAATGTGCAGTCAGTCCTGATAAATATTGACAAAACAGGGAGGAAACATTGTAACAGTGTTTTACAAACCAGGTCTCACTTTTTTGCTTTATTACGTGTTAGAGACGCCAACGACGATTCGAACTGATGAATGCTATGACATAATTATCTGCAGACTTAACTTATACTGTTTGTACATGAACATGTTTTAAAGGATTTGGCAAACGTTTATATAATTCATTGAATCTTGAATTAGTTAATTAATTTATCTATTATTATTATTATTATTTTTATTATTATTATTATTATTATTATTATTATTATTATTATTATTATAAAATATATCAATCGAAACATTCCAGGAAGAGAAACGCCCTTTCTTATTCACTTTATGGAGTATTACACTTTTCCGTATACTATGAAATTTTAAACAGTTAAACATGATTACAATATTAAGAGTAAAGTTTATGTTATCAGATTGTATAAAATTGCAATTTTCATAACATTAAACTATTTTAATATTGGCTGTAAGCAGCATACACACAACGTTTGAATCTTATTTCACAACAAAACCGGATGAAAATGTGTAACTTGATGATGTGTGCATTGTTACATCGCAATTAAAAACAGCAGACAACATACAAAGTAGCAATCTCACAGCTACCTAATTGTTCGAGATGTTGACCCTTATAAGGCGTGCTACAATTAAATCGGTCAGTCGGGGAGACGTTGGAGCTCATGCACAATTTCTGGCACGTACTAAATCACTATACTGTTCACCAAAATATCAATATCTTCATGTTGAGTTTATAGTAAGCTTACTAAATAAAGGACACAATGTAGTTAAAGCATTGACATATTTAATAAACATATTAAATAAATCGTGTCCACGTACAAGACTTTTCACCAAAAGACCAAAATCTCTCGATTAATTTATAAATTGATGTGAATCGACACTATGTAAAATAGCAAGAACATTAATGTTGTGTTCGTTTATATCTCCATTCGCTGCGTAATTAGTTATATGAGTTTGGAGATGCATATCTAAAGGTTATGAAATAAATTACTTATTGACATAAATTCTTGTATACTTGATATTTACATATTTTGTAAATGATTCCTGACCGAGTATTGGTTTTAACAATATAAGAATCTCTTCTTCTTCTTCTTCTTCTTCTTCTTCTTCTTCTTCTTCTTCTTCTTCTTCTTCTTCTTCTTCTTCCGATACTGCCAACAAATACATTGTTTTGCATCTATTCATTGCCAAATATTTTCACAATCTTTCTTCGACGTTAACAGAAAGGTCTTACAACAGCGCCTTAAGCGCTTTGATATTAATGTTGGCTGCTCTGATATTATTGTTTTCGGCTACCGTATATTTCTGTGATTGCTAGCTGTTTTTTATTTGCCAGCTTCATGTTAGTGTACGGTAACACTTTTATCCTATTTTTCAGAAGAATTTACCTGCAAAACGGTTAGTTATATCTATTTTAAAACTATTAAAGCATCTTTAACTTATTTAACTTCATGTCATGGTCTTTTTGTGTCTATATATTCAGTAAATAATTGGATACGTTGACAATGCTTACCGATTGCAAATTGACATGATTTCGGGTTAACCCAACAGGCGGATAACAAGTGTTAACTATTTGTTCCTAACAATTTATGCTACTGAAATTTAACAAAAACGCATTCATTATATTGCATTTCAAGTCAGCTTTTTATCTGCACCAGATTACATAGAATGTATATAAGTTTAGTGTCAATATCATGTCATGTGACATTGTACATTGATGTTTAAGGTAACAAGCATACTTTAATTTATCCTAAAGTAAAAAGTTGAGATGCCCTTAAGAATACGGTTATGTTCTGGATAAATTATTTATCATTTTTAAGTAGTGGCTTAAACTGCATACTAGTACTGTACTCGCTCATCAATTATGTTAGCAGAAAATTATGTAAGAAAGAAAGGAAATTAATTGTTTGTGTTTTTTCTGTAATATGTATCATATATATTTACCACATGCTCATATTTCCTAATGTGTTATCTGTCCAAGCATTTGTTTTTTTGGAAACGCATTGAGTCATGGAAAGTCGTTTCCATTGTTAATTACAGACAATGCTGTAACCACCACAATGATGTTCTTTGCACAGGACTTTGTTTGGCTTGGGCAGTTTGATACCTGTGATCTTGCTATCTTTCTTTTAAATTAACATTTGTTTTGGGCTTTTATTGGATCGGTGAGTCTTTGTGATTGTCCTCTTTCAATGATTTTCGGCTAAAAAAGAGATTTGTTTCCGGTTACCCGACTGACTGTATATTTTAACTACCAAGACAAGTCAAAAGTTTGTATGTCAAAAAATAATTTTACGATGCGATAGTTCTTATGCACCGTAGCAGGAAATCGTCTGCATACATGGAACGATTGGTTCAATGTTATATTGATACGTCTTAATGATAGAGACCATCAGTTTGGAAAAGTGTACTTACCGGTACAAAGTATTTTATATGTAAATGCATTGTCAGTCTCTATCAAACATCTTTCTTGTGAAAAGAAGTCACTTCTGATAGTAACTTCTGGAATGGTGTTGTTTTTTTAAAGTTCTTTAACTTACACTACTCTAAATATACCAAATAAATAGTAAAATATTCAATCAATGGACAGGAATATATCAATTGGTCATGTCAACTAGTATTAGTGTTGTTTAAAAAAATATCTATCTACCGATCCAAATTTATCTGGGTATGTAAATAGAAACAAACCTCTCGTTTTTTGCCTTAGCATAACAGAATATGGTATAAAGAAAATGTTTCACAATGTAAAGATATAAATAGAAAGAAACACATATACAGAGTGTATTAGACATACTTATATAACAATGATGACCATAATAAATATAATGATATTTACACAGGGCTAGAGAGTATATACCGCTTAAAACCATCACGGTCAATTCTCGTTAAGTCTTCACTACTGGTCAATACTGGTTCCTTAAACTTTGCTAACATACAAATATTATTCCAGCCTTTGAAATTAAAACATCTTTTAAACACATATGTCATTCCAAGTTTACTAATTTATTTGTTTTGAAAGTATTTATAAATTGGTCAAAATGTGGTCAATATATTCAACACTGATCCAATGTATAATGTTACATTAACCTGGCGGTAAGTATTAATACACAAACAATAACAATGCTGGATTAAAGTCAAGGTTGGACAGTATACACACATCTTTTAACATCAGTAAGCACTGTTCTTGTTCAATACTCTGATTTGGTCAGTAGTAGACAATTCGGTCGTTTTAGTGATGTAAAAAGGTTTGTTTCTGTTTTTAAATGTTAATTTATTCATTTAAATATATTATATAAATATTCATGTGAATCTTAATTTAAGAAAAAACAAACATTTTAAGTGATTGCCAAGTGCTGAACAGACAAAAACACTGAATTTTATCAATTACAATAAACAGTACAAGGATCATGGTATAGACTAGGTTGGGGGAGGGGCTGGTCATTTGATATTATGATGGGTGGTTGACCATGGTATAGACTACTTTGGGATGGTTGGGTCATTTGATATTATGGTGGATGGCTGACCATGAGGTAGACTATGATTGGTTGACCATGTAATAGAATCAGTTAGGGGAGGGGCTGGTCATTTGATATTATGATGGGTGCTTGACCATGGGATAGACTAGGTTGGGGAAGGGGCAGGTCATTTGGTTTTATGATGATTGGTTAACCATTGAAAAGACTCGATTAGGAGAGGGGCTGGTCATTTTATATTATGATGGGTGGTTGACCATGGGATAGACTATTTTGGGGAGGGCGGGTCATTTGATATTATGATAATTTGTTGCCCATGGGATAGACTACTTTGAAAAGGGGCTGGTCATTTGATATTATGATTGGTTTGGGGGCAAGCTGGTCTTCTGATATTTTGACGGGTGGTTAACCATGGGATAGACTCAGTTAGTGGAGGGGCTGGTCATTTTATATTATGATGGGTGGTTGACCATGGGATAGACTAGGTTGGGGAGGGGCTTGTCATTTGATATAATAATGGGTGGTTGACCGTGGCATAGACTAGTTTGGTGGAGGGGCAGGTCATTTAATATTATGATTGGTGGTTGACCATGGGATAGACTAGGTTGGGAAGGGGCTTGTCATTTGATATAATAATGGGTGGTTGACCGTGGCATAGACTAGGACGGAGAGGGGCTGGTCATTTGATATTATGATGGGTGGTTGAACATGAGATATACTATTTTGTGGGAGGGGCTGGTCATTTGATATTATGATTGGTGGTTGACCGTGGGATAGACTAGTTTGTGTGGTTGACTAGGATGGGGGAGGGGCGGGTCATTTAATATAATGATGGGTGGTTGACCGTGGCATAGACTAGTTTGGTGGAGGGGCAGGTCATTTAATATTATATTTGGTGGTTGACCATGGCATAGACTAGGACGGGGAGGGGCTGGTTTGATATTATGACAGGTAGTTGACCATGGCATAGACTAGGTTGTGGGAGGTGCAGAACATTTGATATTATGATGGCTGGTTGACCATGGGATAGACTTTGTTCGGGGAATGGCGCGTCATTTGATATTATGATTGGTGGTGGACCATGGGATGTACTAGTTTGGGTGAGGGGCGGGTCATTTAATATTATGGTGGTTGGCTATGTGATTTGCTAGGTTGGTGGAGGGGCTGGTTGTTTGATATTATGATGTGTGGTTGACCATGCGATATATTAGTTTCGGGGAGGGGCATGTCATTTATTATTGTGATGAGTGGTTGGCCATGGGATAGACTAGGTTGTCGGTTTGGGCGAATCATTTGATATTATCATGCGTTCTTGACCATGGGGTAGACTAGTTTGTGAGAGGGGCGTGTTTTGTCATTTATGATGGGTGTTTGATAACTGGAGAGATAGTTTGGTGGCTAAGATCATAAGACAGATCTCTTATTTTACTGTAATGTCATATTCAGTTGACTTATAACACATATTTGTGAACATGTAAACATAAACATAAGCAATATTTACAAATGACATGAGCTGACTTTGATTATATTTTTTAAGGTTTCTATATTCACTATTTCTAACAGAATGACTGTATATAGATGACAAAAACACAATTTCTTCACAACATATGCTATGTTCAAATAATTTAAAGTACTATAAAAAATCAGAACATAATTTTAAGATCAATACAATTGACAACTATTGAACTAGGCAAGAAATGTATGCCATTGGTCAATACAGAGGTGGCCATAATAAAAAATAATCTATACAGTTTAATTTATTATGTTTATTAGTGAGTCATACTTCGTTTTTCAACAGCATATATAAAAATCAAGGTACTATGCATGCTAAATTGTACCAGTACAAAGTGACTACTGTGATGGCCACAAGGATTTTCGGGAAAATTGTGTAAACATGGAACTCATCATTTTTAGCTCTCCTGAGCACAGCATGCTCAAGATTTCCAACAATTAAACTTGTGAACACGCTAGAGGGAATAGTTTTTATCCAATCTTCAGCAAACTTGGTCAGAATGTTTTTCAGCATGAAATCTTGAATGAGTTTATTGTTGGGTCACCTAGAGTCAACAACTATTTCACAAGAGCATAACTTAGTAAAAGATTGTGAACACACTAGATGCCCCATTTATTGCCCAAATCTCACCAAACTTGATCAGAATGTTTGCCTGCATGAAATCTTGGATGAGTTCATAACTTTATCACGTAAGGTCAAAAAGTAGATCACTTGCACATATCTTAGAGAAGGCTTGTGAACACAATAGATAGCACAATCTTCACCAAACTAAGAATGTTTGTGTGCTTGAAATCCTTGAATAGTTTGTTAATGGGTCACATGAGGTTAATAGGAATGTCACTAGGTCAAATCTTTGAAAGACCTTATGAGCACACTAGAGGCCACATTTAGTGTCCAATCCTTACCAAATTGGCCAGAATGTTTGCCAGTTTAAAATCTTATATACGTTTTTAAGTGGGTCACGTGGATTTAGTAGGTCATACTAATCGTTCAGTCATCACCGACGATTTCTAAAGTAAATAACTCTTAATTACTTGACGTCAGAACCTAGTACAAACCTGTGTTCTCAGGCGAGCTATTAGTGACCATTATGGCCCACTTGTTACCTTGTGATTTTAATATGTTTAAATTATTCATTATCTGACAAAATATAAATGAACAAAATAATAGATTATTTAATGGGTAAACTTCATTAAGAATAGACATGCATTTGACCATTATATTACAGTAATTACCTATTGATAGGTTTTATTTTGTTTAGCGCCAGCCCTGTCAATACTAAAAAAGCCGGGTTTTATGCCAACCCTAGATGTACCTGACATAGATTATTATCTACATTAATATTATTTTCATTTCTACATTTAATCAGGTCAGGATGCAACTATCCAACACAGGTAAACAGCAGTCGAGAGTTGTTCTTGGGTTGTGACAGCCTTCCACATCCGGCAAAATTTGATGGGAGCTGGGATATTTTCTGTGAACTCACCAGGCAAACACCAGGGGATTTTCAAAGGTTAGAGAAACCATGGATTACTTTATTGCTTTATTTGAAGTTAATTAATCCTTAATATATGTTGAAAGTCCAAACACATAAAAACATTAATTGTGAGGTTAAACAACAACACTGAAAATAGTTGTAAAATCTCTTTGTTTACTGTATTTTATATTTTACTCATAACAAATTTATTTTATTTTTTTTGAAAACTTTGAAAAAAATATTTAAAAAATCTATTATGATATTTAGCTCTATTTGTATACTGTTTTGGCTGTTTTGTTCTTTTGTTACTTGCAAAGATGGAAATGTATGCATTGCTCACTGACCAAAGTCATGTTAATCTAAACACATCTAATCTAAAATATAATTACTGTAAAACCTATCCACAGCAGCATTATCAGAAGGCACAGAAAATGTTTCAGCTGGGAGGTGTTGCTGTGCCGTGGTTATCACTGATGTCAAGTTAAAATACCATAAACAAAAACAAAATAACATTACTTAATGGGTGTTATAATAATATCAGAAGTGTTATATTTTGCATGTTCATTATGTAGTTAATCTTTGTTGAAATACAATAAAATGCATACAAATATACAGAGTGTAATTTTAAACACATGTGGCCTGAATAAAAATGTTGCTGCTAACCGGTTGTTGCTGCTCATGTGTGCCTTTTGAAGTGGTTATATTGTATATATCATTAAATCATCAATTAAATGCAGAATATAATTTGAAATAAATTAAAAATGTGTTATGTTTCTGTTACTTTGCCCCCAACATTGCTAGGACTATTGAAACACTAGAAGGATTTAGCAAAGGATTTTCAGGTTTATTATATGCATTTCAGTTGCAGTTACTAAGAACTCGGCGACACAATTTCGCTAGATTCAACTGAAAACACAGACACGTGTATATTTTAATGATCCTTACTCACCTATTATGTTATACATTATGCATTTTATTCTGTAGAATGATGTAAATATGACTTTTTTTCAATCGCCATTCAAAATGTTAGGTGAAAAATGTCAGCACATAAGCACATTGTTTAACCCAAACAAAAACATGTTTGAAGGAATTAAGCAATTACCGTCATAATTATTAAAATGAATTAGGTGCGCAATGAGCATGCATAGTAAGTTCTCCTCTTGATTAAAATACTAGCACTGAAAACGATATTATGTTAAAATAATTGTGAATATTGGTACGTCATCATCATCATCATCAGAACCACCATCTTATTAATCACCATCATTGTCAGTATTATCATCCTCATCATCCTCTTCATTAATTTATCAAATTATAAGTTTATTTCCAGATTATCAGCCAGCATGGACAAAGTATCCGGTCGCGGAGCATTTTCGAAAGCAAAACAGCCAGCCGACACGGATCAACATGCCAAGGACTTTCCGTGTGACCAGTGCAAAGAGTCGGACCTGGTTATCCCTGCAGCAGGATTTTGCGAGTCTTGCAACGACTATCTGTGCAGCTCCTGTCTTAACCTCCACAAGAAACTACGAACATCAAAGGGCCACACTGTTATATACGGCAGTGCAATGCCGAGCCATCGACCGACTGCTGTTAATGAAGAGACGTGTTCGAAACACCCCGGTAGGAAAGTGGAGATGTTTTGCTGTGATGATGACACCCTTGGATGTGCCCTGTGTTTCGTTGAAGGACACAACCGTTGTCTGAATAAGTCTTTAATTGCAACACTGTCGGAGGATATGGGGTCTTCAGATGAAATGACAAGGATTCAAACGGCATCACAGAAGCATAAAGAATTATCCACCAAGTTGATGCAGATGTTACAAAATTGTCGTTTAACAAATGAGCAATGTCATGTTAAGTGTTTGGAAAACTTTCAGAGTTTTCGCGTAGAGATAGAAGCGCTTTTGGACAAATTAGAAGATGAAGTAACTAACGATGCTGAGAGAGTGAAGGGAGATAACAAGGAAAAGCTAGATCGTTTGACAGATATGATACTATCGTATAAGCAGCAGGTGGATACATGCATGGAGAAAATCGATAGCTGTTTGGCACTTAACTTGAAGCCAAATGACCAGTTGTTTATAGCTGTAAAGAAGAACAAAGGGCAAATACTTGACTCTGTCCAAAAACTAGAAAAGCTAAGCAAAGAAATACAAATTCAGGAATTTGGTTTCTTGAATGAACCTTCTGTCAAACACATTCTGGAGACAAGCTGTAAAATCTTCCTTAAAGATTTGCCATGGACTGCATCCGCGTACCAGTCTAAGACGACAGAAAGTAATGTTCCGGTGGGGATGCAGCCCCTTCCTTCTACAGTATGCACATCGGTGGCAAAAATACCCATCATGTCACCTGATGACGAATTCGACAGCTTAATATGTGATCTAGTGGCTGTATCAGATAGGCTGCTAATTTTGACTGATAACTGTAATGAATGCCTAAAAATGGTTGACATCGTCAATAACCAGATCATCACGAGACGGTTACTTACTTCACCACCCGCGGCTATAACTATTCTCCCCGGGTCCCGGGTGGCTGTTTCCTTGCCAGATATCCAGCAGATCCAGATCTTCTCCTCGGATGTGGAGATGAATGTTCGGGGTAGCATAGATGTTAATGGTGAATGTGGTGGCATTCGCTGCACTGGGAAAGCACTCGTTGTGTCATTTAGCAGTCCCGCGAAGATTCAGATATTTGACTTAAATGGTCAAGTCCTTCACACTATTCAACATGATCCAACTGGACAAGAAATGTTCCTAAGACCTTGGTACATCACGCTAAGTCTTGATAACACTTTAATTTATGTCGGTGATAACGAGAAAAACACCCTCTCCTGCATTGACATGACGGGTGTCCTCAAATGGGTCTACCAGGATCAGCTGCTGGAAAGTCCAGAAGGTGTGGTCACAGGTGAAGGCGACTGTATCTATCTATGTAGCCCCAACACCAACTCCATCCACGTCATATCAGCCGACGGTGTCAAACTTGCCATCCTCTCAGAGACACAGTCAGGTGTCCATGTCCCCATAGCCGTATGTTACAGCAGTAAAAACCAGATTTTGGTCGTGTCGAGTGGTAATGCCGGTACTTATCCGGAAGATGCTAACTTAATCAGCCTACTCAGCGTTCGGTAGTCAACACTGACGATGGGCCTCACTTGGTAGCAGCTCACTAGTTACAATATTAAGTAAAGCTACGTGATTATGATATCAATATGAATATACAGATTCATTACATTTATAATTTAATATAGTGTTACTTTGAAGTATACACGTACTTCCTTTTAGTCTCATGAAATTTAATGCTAATTTGACATGTTTACTTAGTTATATTATGTCAAAAAATTAGGAAATTGTGTTTTAGTGTTCGATGTAATTTTCATCAAAACACTGGAGAATACGAACGTTTTTTTTATAGTCTTCAAGGTATCTTAAACTGTAATACGATGCATCAATTATAAAAAAAAATCGATTCATTCATAGGCAGCATACATTCAAAACTTACCACCTTTATGCTTTATACAGCCTATCGTTGACCATCTCGTTGTTTTGCTTTCAAACACAAAACTGAGTTATAGAAGAGCAAGAGGCAAGAGAGACCAATTCACAAACTGAAAACGATGCTTTAAAAGTATGATTTAGTGTCGTACTTCTTTTTTGTTAAGTATTTGGCAAATACATTTTGTTGCTCTTTCGCGCATCTTGAAATGTATCGGGAAAACAAAATGTGGCATTAAGATGTGTATGACTATTTCGTTTATGTTTTGTTGAAAGAACGTTGGTTCTACATTTACATAAAAAACTAACATAGAAGTTCAAGTTAATTGTGTTCCAAACTAATAAAACAAATAAACAATATAATCCTTCTTAATTACTTAATTAAGGGTTAATTGTTAAGCAACGGTTGCGTTTATAGACTACCGCCACGTTTGGCAGATATTTTAGCCTTTTGTCATGAGGCAGTAGTGTAACACAAAGGTTCGGTACACGTTAAAATACATTTCTGCTGATTACCCGATAAAATAATAATCAATATTACAAATACATGTCCTTTACACAATGAACTGAACATTTCTATTTTGCCTTTTGCACAATTTTAAATAATAACGCATTCTTGTTATTAAACTCTATTTAATAAATGAATCATTCTTTACTATGATATGTTATTGCGGAAGATACATATCAAGGGACAAACTATGAGTTTTCAATGATGCGCACAATCATCCATTCTAGAATAACGATGCATGCGGCGCGTACGTGTGTGCGAGATTAAATGTATTGTTGTTGTGTGTGTTTTTGTTGTTGTGTGTGTTTTTGTTGTTGCTGCTGATGATTATGTTTGTGTTTACTTGTTGAGTCTACAAAATGTATCTCCTATTACGTCTGTTATTATCTCATCTAAATTGAGAAATTGCACGCATGGCGAGTGAATTCTCTTAGCTGAGCAATCTTGAAAAGAACAAGCTTCACGATTTTAGAAAGTTTTTTTCTACTAGATTTGCTGTATTGTCATATATGTTATATGTGCTTTAATACTATGGGATTCAATACTTTGAGCTTGGTACCATTATACATTGTATGTTGCAGTTTGTTGACGACGATAACATGTTCACGTCTATTCGACAATGCTTTATACATATGCATACATTTTATGTGTTGTTATTATTTTGAAAAGAAAAACACAACATGACGCTTATTCTATTATTCATTTCTTTTCCAATAAGTAACTGTTCTTATGTTTCACTATGAAATATAATATGGTAGATACATTACTTCTTTCACATTGCTTTAGATAATTACGCAATTCAAAATGGCGAATCCTAGTCCTAGTTATTGAAAGTGGAGGCAATTTGGATTATTTCAACCAATGCATTGTTCGAAGTAAATCGGCGGTCCCGACTACTTCGAATAACCGATAAGATCGACTGTATTTGTGAATGTGTGTGCTAATTTAAAACAATCTAAAAGTTCAGAACATTCTAAAAAATCAGTTTATTTAAAAAAAACAATATCGTTTACTTAATTACATCGACTGACTCATATTGTTTGAATTATTCAACATGTCCCTTTATGCTCAAGTAAGTCGAAGTTGCAAAATCAATTTAATAAAATTAAGTCGACGCATGTATTAAGATAAAACTAAACTAAAATGTAGTTTAGGATCGGTCAATACACTAAATAGCATTCAACGAGACAGCAACTAAAAATGAATCAACGTTAAACATGTATTAGATATAGGTATAGCACTACTTGGATAACTAGTGCTACTAAAATTATCAACTTACTTGACACATCGGATTTCTCAAATAGTTAATATTAAAACAAACAAACGTGTAAATAAAATGATTCAAACCCTTATATACATGGATGAATTGAAACATATAATAATGTAAATAACATTGAACATAAACTATAATAAACATTGTCTAAAACCTCAAGTTTCTTAATGCTGCAATTATTTACTCCCATGAATACATACTGATAAATATGGCACTCTCTTAAACTTTCGGTTCATTACATTTACCCATGTAAACATATCGACTTATGTGAATGTTCCGAATTACCTTAATGTTTACAATGTCTCTAATAAAACGAGTAACGCAAATGCCTGGACAAACTGAATTACCTTTACTTAGTAGAACAAACTAATAGTTTAAAGACTTTGAGATATCAATTAAAGCAAGAGTTCTATTTATTTATAACGATGAGTGTGATTTTGTTATCTAGATGAACATTTCAATGCTTAGAATAGATAGTGAGCAGATACTGCTGCATGTATATACTTGACGCAATTGTCCGCACGCTGAGGTAACGGATGCATATACAGTTGATGCATGTCACGGGATAACCGTTACCGACAGGATCTTCTCGGAATATGACCGTTAACACATCTTAATAAGTGGAAACTTGTCAAAGCTGAAACATCTTTATTACTTTGTTTATATAGGAATTGGGAATAAATCTTTCATCTTTTTATTATTTCTAATAAGACAAATCAAACTTCCTACATATCACTTTAAGTATTTATCGTCTCAATTTTGTAGTTTTGATATAATCTCTTGTGAAAGATTCATACATTTTAGTATGAATCTGACAGCATGTCTAGCATTCACAGACGACAATAATGAGTTCCTCAACTGATTTTTTGGTCATATTTGGTAGTATTGGTCACTGAAGCAAAGAGACACTTTCATAAAGGTAAACTATGTACGCCTGTTTGTTTCTAACATAAGAAATGAAAACACCTTTTTTAAAATCAATACATTATTTATAATTTGGTTCTTTATTTAATTGATATTTAATAAGATGACAAAATACATTCTACTTAGCAGAGATATACACTGTGAGGCACACAATCTAGCCGATGCTGTTGTTTTTTTTTTTTGCTAAAAAGAAAAAACGTCAATATTATCATTGCCGTTAGTTGTTCACCTTGTTATTGCAAGAAAAGAAATCACTAGAAGGACCAGGGGCACTTCGCAAGTCAGTTGGAAGATGATCCTACATAAAACACCTGCCCTTTGACCGGGAAACGAACACACCCGGTAAGTTGCTATGGTCTTTAAAGTCGACGACTTTTCCCGCAAGGTTCAGGTAAACGCCCTAACCCACCTCCACCCCTACTCAACACTTAAATATTGTGGCCTGTACATACAAGTTAATAGAAAACAAAGTTATAAGCTGTACTAAATACATTTCACATAACGTTTTCCTTCTTCAGAGAAAACATTATACTGTTAACATTTAGTGCAGTTATGCGGTGTATGCTTTAATAAACTGTCGGCCAAAATCACGTTTTATTATTGTTTGAAGTGTTTGTATGTCTGGAATATTTTCTTTTATACGACAAAAGATGCAAGTTTATCGTTCTGACTATATACAAGTAACACATATGCTCAATTAATTACCTATGTATAGGACAGGATTGCGGCACTCTCATTTTAATCTTAATTTAAGGAAAAAGAACATGTTCTGGGATTTGTTTTGATCCAGTCACTGTTTGTTCTTAAATTGTATTTTTACATGCGAAATAAGCAATAAGCACTGGCTTGTATCAAAGGGCAATAAACAGTACATGGGTAGACTAGGTTGGGGGAGGGGCTGGTCATTTTATAATATGATGGGTGGTTGACAATGGGATAGACTAGGTTGGGGGAGGGGCGGTTTATTTAATTTTATGATGGGTGGTTGATAAGTTGAGAGATAGGTCACTGAATAAGATCATAAAATGGATATCAAATTAATAAAATATTATAATCAGGCGACTTATAAAAACACTTATTTTGTGTACATGTCAATGTATACCAAGACATAACAACTAGTATTAACAAAATGCCAGAGCTGACTTCACAACTTCTAGACCAATATGAACCAGCTGAGTATAATTATTAGATAAGTACATTTGACCAATATCAACCAATATTGACCAATATTGACAAAGGCCAGTTATATATGTCACTAGTAAATACAGATATGGTCATAATATGACAAATTTTATTCAGTTAAATTAGTTCTGTGTGTTAGTGTGTCATACTTCGTTTTTCAACAGCATTTATTATAATCAAGGTACAATGCATGCTAAATTGAACCAGTACAAAGTGACTACTGTAATGGGCACCAGGACTTTCGGGAACATTGTATAAACATGGAATAAAACCTTTCTTTTAATATGCATAAATCATTTTGTGACATAATGTAATAAACAACTAAATTGATTATTTAATAGTGAAACTTCAGTAATGCTGGTAGTAGACACGGATGTGATCATTCCAGTTATAACCAGTATTGAAAGCTTTAACCTGTATTGAGCACAAGCCCGGTCAACACTCAAACAATCGGCTTTTATGCCAGCACTAGATCTAATTTGATCAGGTCAGGATGTAACAACTCTGGGAGTGAAAGTGATCTTGCCAGTCAAACACCAGGGACTTTTGAAAAAGTTAGTGAAACAATAGATTACTTTATTGTATGTTTCCAGTTAATAACTCTTTCATATATACTGAAATTCCAAACACACAAAGACGTTAGTTGTAAGTTTAAACAATGTTATGTACAATAGTACACCAGCGTTTAAGGTTACGCTAGTCAGGTTAAGAGTTGTTTACCGGTGTGGTTTTGATGACGTACCATTCGCGTATCTACTAGAAGTAAGGATCATGCTAGAAAGTTCAATTGTTTTTTTTAACTGGTCTTCGAAAATGTTCTGGGTACGTGAATTTTCTAGAAATTCTTTGAGTATATATAAAGGATATAAGGGCGCGTTTGCCGAATTAAAGTAAGTTTGGAAAGTCTGAAAGTTTGGATTTTTTAGTAAAAAGTTTACTTTGAGATTGGACGTATAATTTGGAAATACTTGCAGCTTCTATCTTAAATATTTCTGTGTTGGAACTTATGTGGACTTACTATAATGTACAGTGACATAAATATTAAAGTGTTGAATTTGGATTACATAATTAACGTTCCTGTATTGTTATCCCTTTGGATCATTTCAACTGTGCTTATCTACGAGAACATTCTACCGAAAACTCTTCAGGATTGTTCAACGCTGGATTATTTGTTGCATTGTTAAAGGGACACCTCCTAAAGGGACAAACTGTAAGCTTATATTTATTTAGCCTTCTGAAATTCTGTTTCATTTATTTGTTATTGTTTTATTACGCCATATTTTATTATTTTTTAAAGAAAACATTATTGTACTAGTTTGTTGCTGGCTTGTTCTTTCTGTTACACCATTTCGTCGTTTAGTAAACGTGCCACTTTATAAATAAGCTTATAAAGCGCGACGGGTTGTAACATCAATAAAACTAAAAGTAGTGGGTGAACAAATCTTTTTGTTTTCATATTTTCCTCATAAAACAAAGTTGTCATATCATTGTTTATGAAAACCCATTTAAAATATTAAAACAATCATCCATTATAATATTAAGCATTGTGTGTATACAGTGTTGACTGTCCTTTTATTTTGTTAGTTGCAAAAATAAGAAATGGATACATTACTCAATCACCAAGTTAATGTGTATTTAAACACATCTAATCTAAAATATAACTGCAGTAAAATCTATTCACAGCAAGATTTGCAGGAAGCACAAAACATGTTGCAGCGAGAAGGCGTTGCTGTGCAAAGGGCTATGTTTGATGTCAAGATAAAATGACCTAAATGCAACATATTTTGACCATTACTTCATGGGTGTTTTCATAATGCAAAATTTTAATATTTTACATGTTCATTATGCATTGTAACTTTTATGAAAATACAATAAATAGAAGAGCACACAAACATACAAAGTGTAATTTTAAATACAGTAAATACTCTCCTGGTAGAATCAGATAAGTCTTAAATAATTAATCAAATTAAGTAAATGCAAACTGAAAACTAAAATATGAAATCAGATAAATGTTTCAACTTTTAATTCGCAGTGTATTCTGCAGATAAAAAGTAGACGTTGACATTTGTCATTTCTCATAAACTAACTAATAACTTTTTGTGGATGTAATAACCATCATCGTTAGTTACAATGAACTGAAAGTTTTCTTTTCATTAGCTTTTTTTTTAAAGTTATCAGATGTTTTTTTCACATCTACCTGGTTACCGGTCAAATAGACACGGGATGAGAACCTATATACATCAGCAAACCTTGAATCCTTATCATATAACCCAAGTTCGACACTTCTCATGTAGGCCTCATTTGGTGTTCAGCGGAGGTTATCAGTGGACATAATAGCCGTTTATCTTTACTCCGTGGAATTATTGTTAAAATGCAATGAAAAGCTCAGGCGGCGGCTAAACGTGTGTTGCTTTTTACTGTTGTTACTGCTAAGGTATGCCGTCATATTCATGAGCAAACAATGTTACTTATGTAGTATGGGGGTCAATAATTATTATCAACATTTGCAGGTTTTCTGATCGAAAAAAATACTTATCGCTCTATTACTTTTCATTGCTTGCATTTGAAAAACCCATCAGAAAGTGCCAGGTTAGAGCTCTATACTGTAAGCACCCCAGTCGGTCCATATTGCTGACTGACTGTTCCAAGGCAGTAACTTTCGACTTTGATCTTTTTGTTCAATGACTCATCACAGGTTTGTTCTAACTTTTAAATTTAGCTTGCATTCGATTACCTTGATCCTGTGCCTTTTCAAATTTTGTATATGTTGCAATGCTCAAAGGTCTTTGTCATATATATTTTTAACTTGAAGGGATTTTGTTGTATGCATCAATAAATCGTCGGTTAAATGCTGAGAAGTAATAATTTTAACTGAATTAAACAAATTAAAAATTAAAATGAATTACTCATGTTTATGTTACTTTGCCCCACTGTATCTAGAATAATTAAAACAGAAGTATTTAGCTATGGATTTTCAGGTAAATTACAGGTTTTCCAGTTGCAGTTACTTAGAAGTCGGCGACGAAATTTCGATAGGTTCAACTAAAAAAACGCGGACACGTGTATGTTTCAATGATCGTAATTCAGCAATTTCGTTACATACTCATATTCGTACTATGTATTCCATGCTATAAAATGATTAAATTAATAATTAGATTCATTCATCAAAGGATTAGTTGAAAAAAATGCCAGTACCTTAAAAACTTGTTTTCTAATCGGAACCAAAACATGCTTGAAGAAATTAAACGATAACCATCCTACTTATTAAAATTAATTCGCTATAAACGTGCGTTGTAAGTTCTTCTCTTAATTAAGATACTAGCAATGAAAATGGTACGATGTTAAAATGATTGAAAAAATAGGTTTGTCATTCTAATCATCACCTTCATTGCCAGTATATCAACATCACCTTCACCATAGACTGACCACAATATTATTTGTTTCCCCAGATTGGCGAAAAAGCCAGCAGATCCGGGTAGACATGCCAAGGACATTCCGTGTGATCAATGCATAGATTCCGACCATGTTATCACTGCAGCAGGATTCTGCGAGTCTTGCACCGACTACCGGTGTATCTCCTGTATCAATCTGCATACGAAACAACGGGCATCGAAGGACCATCGAAGGACCACCTTGTTCTATACGTTGAGAAAATGCCGAGCAAACGACCGACTGCTCTTTTTGAAGAAACATTTTTGAAATATGCCGGGAGGAAAGTGGAGATGTTTTGTTTTGATGATGAAACCCTTGGATGTGCTCTGTGTTTCTTTGAAGGACACAGCAGCTGTCTGAAAAAGTCTTTAATTGAATGACTGTCAGCAAATATAGAGTCTTCAGATGATATGGCAAAGGTTCCAACGGCATCACAGAAGCAAAAGGAATTGTCGTTTATGTTAATGCTGATAAAACAAAATTGTCGTTGAACAAATAAACAATGTCATACTAAATGTTTAGAAAAAAATTGAGCAGAGATAGGGGCTCTTTTGGAAATATTAAAAGATGAAGTAACTTACGATGTAGAGAGAGTGAAGGAAGATAACAATGAAAAGCAAAACCGTCTGACAGATATGATAGTATCATATGAGCAGCAGGTAGATACATGTATGGAGAATATCGATAGTTATTTGGCCCTAGGATTGAAGCAGAATGACCAGTTGTTTATAGCTCTTTAGAAGAGCTACTTAAGCCAGCTACTTGAGTCTGTTTAAAAACTAGGAAATCTAAGCAAACTTATACAGATTCAGGAATTTGGTTATTTCAATGAACCTTCTGTCAAACACATGCTGGAGATTTTTTTCGGTAAAGAGGTGCCATCGCCTACAAGTGTGACTCGATAGAAAGTCGTGCTCTAGTGGAGATAGAGCCCCCTACTTCTACAGCATGCACAGTGTTGACAAAAATGCCTATCACGTCTCCATCACGTCTTCTGGTGACAAGTCTGACTGCTATGTTTGTGGTATAATGGCTATTTCAGACACACACCTCATTGTGACTGATAACATGAATAATTGTCTTAAGTGGGTAGAAACAACTAATAACCAGATCATGAAGAGACTGTTACTTACGTCACCACCAATGGATATATCTAGTCTCCCCTGAGGACGTGTAGCTGTTACTTTCCCAGAGATCAAGCAGATCCAGATCTTCTCTGCGGACATCAACATGGATCTTTGTACTTGTATAGATATTGATGGCCAATGTTGGGGAATTCGCTGCACTGGAGAAACACTAGTATTAATAGTCGACAATCCAGCAAAAGTTGAGATATTAGACTTGAATGGTAAGGTTCTTCGTTCTATCCAACATGACCCTTCTGGCCATGCTTTCTTTCTGGAACCTTCAGCGCCTCATACTCAGTCCTGATAACAAGTTAAACTACGTCAGTGATCATACAAATAACACCATCACCTGCCTTGACAATACGGGAGTCCTCAAGTGGGTATACCGTGATAAGAAGCTAAAGAGTCCAGCAGGCGTGACTATAGGGGACGGCAGTTGCATTGATAAATGCCGCTGGGACACTCACGCCATTCACGTAACATCACAGGAAGGTGCCAGACTTGGTGTCATATCAATGAGAAACATAGGTGTTTTGTATCCCAGGGCGATTCTGTACATCAGACATAACCGGACGCTATACGTGTCGTTTGGTAGTGCTACACATTGTAACAATATCGGCATTCTAAGCATGCAGTAGGATCAACTTGTACTCTTGAGTTAATTGAGAAGCCTTTTAATGCAGATGCAGTATATCGTACACTCACATTATTGTAAATTCATTACATACGAATACCGGCAAACTAAACGTACGAATATTATATTCCCTATAATACGTCAGAACGTATCGTGTACACACACACACACACGCACCACTACCACCACCACCATATTCACCACAACCACATACGAACACACACACGCGCGCACACACACACGCACACACACATACATATATATATATTTCACAAATTACTGCTGTCCACAAATCGCGGGATGATTGATGGTTTATTTTTCCTTGTTGGCTTTTTGGGGTAACGTAGCACTGTCCATTAGAAGATATTGCTGTAGTATACGCCGGTTAACATCTTTTTTTATTTTCGCTATTGTGCTTTATTTACAACGCACGATTGATGAGGCTATTCGTTCTATTAACTGCATGTCGATTTATTTTTGCGAGAATAAAAATTACTAGTGCATACTTCCTTTACCCATCAAGGTATTAGAACCGCCATAAATGGACATTTAGACAGCAACCGATAGTTACCTGAAATATCTCCAGTGCATATTGCTTGCTGAGACTAATAACGGATTAAAGTGAACGAAAGAGTTGAAAGTGTTTTGAAATATTTAATACAAAATGGCGTGTCAAAAAGTTAGTCCATAAATCTGTGTTATAATGTAAATGTCCAGAAAGTTTGTGTTGATGTACTTTGGAAGCACTGAAGGACACATATTTGATTCTGTTTACTGACTGTCACTAACATTGAATAAGTGTGTAAACAATGACGTGGTTTATTTGTCATTATTGTTTCATCTAAATTGCATGTTGATATGTTTGACTGTTATACTTCATAAGGTCGTTCGTACGTGGTATGTTCTTTGATAATAATTCCGTGTATAGTTTAGTTTACCATTGTTTCATTTAATTAATTGAAAGCATGGAGCATAATGCATATATATTATCAAACAATATTTTTATTTGAAACGACAACGTCTGTATTAGATTTCACATAATATAATCAGAAGACAAATATTTTATAAATATTATTAAAAAGCATTAGTATACATTCATCATTATATTATGAACACATTAATGTTTTGAAAGAGAATAGTTAAATGGTACGGTTACGAACTTCAAAGGTCTGGTTGCTTATCTCAAATGAATCTCTGATGAATTATGCAGTGTCATGTATATACAAGGAACATGAGCTATCAGGATGCTAACAATGGTCCATCCGGGGTCAATACTATATATTTGTTTTTCTTGATTTATTGATTTTGTTTTTTGTTTGCTTAATCAATTGCAGAATGTAATATACCTTATTATCAGTCCATTCATTATTTCTTTAGTTAATATATTGTTTAATTAATTGTTTAATAAAAAGTAGTTTTTTAGCAAAATGTTAAACAGATAGAGTTTCAACTGTGATGATAAAAATGCTAATAGAGGTAAGGTATTATTTTGGTGTATGAGTTGCAAGAGCGATTTTCTTAAGACATGGAAAACATTACAAAATTTAGAGCTACCGTGATACATAGAGAGCAGAAAGGCATACACGAATAAATAACATCTGATTGATCAAATGGAAATTATCTTATTATGCTTTACTGCTTTACTTCGCATTCTTGCATCCACGTCACTGCACGAATGCCGAAAGAAGACACTTGACCTATGTGGTGGAAAATGTTCACGTATCACAATAATTTTCATGAAACGTTACAACTAAATCTACTTCTGCAGTATTCTAATTGATTCTGAAGTCGATTTCAATATTGAAATTATGTTTCAATTGCTCAAAAAATCACATTCCCAGACAGGGCAGGTTTTATCCTTAGTCCAAATTGTTCACACATTTAACGATTATAAAACAACAAAAGGAGTGTGGTGAGAAAAGGGCATACACAGTTCACCAATAAATGCATGTTACGTTCACTTATACAACAGTAATGAAAAAATCAAATATTAAAAAAATAAAATAATTATTCCATTGATAAGAGCGAGATACCTGGTTTCTGAGGAGCATTAAAGATTAGCTCTTAATAATATCGATTTTTTTCTCATACAGTGCTATTGCCAGTTCCCCGAAGTAGTTTTGCATTAAAGGATAAGAAATCAACACCTGTCATATTTAAACAGTTCCGACCTGATCATTTCCCAAACGCTGTTGTCGCGTACCTCATGTATATGCATATCTCTGTGAATAATATGTTTAAACTTACATATGACCTCATGTTAAACAAAGTAATATGTTTATGTTTGGACGCACTGTACACCGTGTGAGAGCACGTATTTATACAGTAACACAGTGTCTTCAAATGTAAACAACATTGAAAAAACATTACTATAACTATAACATTTGAGCATAGACATATATTGCACTTCTACGTTTAGTGTTATTTTTCTGCGTTTTTGCATACAAATAAATAGTATCTAAACACATGATTCTATCACTTTGTAATTTGTCATACATGTCTTTTCTTTATGCTTGTTTACACATTTGGTTCAATATTAAAAAGGAAAGCTGTGATCGTAGGCTACTGTACTTCCATAGGATATTTTTATTCCTTACTATCAGTTTGTATGTGAGCTGTGATAAAGATTGATCAAAATGTATATTAAAATAAAACATAGCAGAGTTGGTGAAATGCAACATTGGTATAAACACCATAGTCCATTGTACTTTTAACGGAAACATTTGACAGTGTTGTTAAGGAGACATAAGGGTGTCGATTGATAAAACAAATCGGTGTATTCTTTTAATAAAACAAACCTAGGTAGGTACACTCACGTTTTTGTGTAACCTTAATTTAATCCTTATGTTTCTTTACAGATACATACGAACGGAGTTTTACCCAACATTATTATTATTATTTTTTTTATTTTTTTTTTTTTTTATTTTTTTTTTTATTATTATTATTATTATTATTATTATTATTATTATTATTATTATTATTATTATTATTATTATTATTATTATTATTATTATTGAAACTTACTTTTATGGAATACAAGCAAAAAGTCGAACATCTTTTTAACACAGTCTCTTAGGTGTTCCTATATTTGTGGTGACATGACCCAAAATGTCAATATATAAAGTTACTTTTTTCCTGTCTCTGTTTAACCATAGATATTGTTTGCATCACCCTTTTATAGAAAGCTTAGCGTCATTTGTTTTGTTTTCTCTCAAACCATATTTAAAATATGATACTGCGTCTCTTTCTTTATGTATAAGATTACATTTGTACACTATCCGTAAAAACTAACATGTCGTGGTCCCAGTGACTTTTGATTAATCTTATGATATCTTTTATGCACTTCTCAAATGGGAAAAGTCGTAAAGGTGGTATTCGACAGTTTGCCTTTACAAAATTATATGTGACAATATCTGACCTCTGTTTGGGGGTTTTGTGCATAGTTTATGCAGAAAAAAATCATACTTTAGTCTACGCTATGACGATTTTTAACAGTATCTAAACTTTAGGCAGTTATTCCATCTTTTCGTAAGTATCTATCTATTAAAAAACTACATTCTTACCTACCTCCCTTGTGGGTAGATATTAAGTATGAGCTGTAGCCACTGCATAAAACTTAAAATTAGTCTACGTTTTAAACTTTTGAAAACCGCTTAAGATTGAAGCATGTGCATAAATTGGAATCATAATGATTGAGGTGAGAATTTATTAAAAACGTTGGGCGATTTTATTTAAAAATAAGCAAATAAAAACAATGTATTCTTTTTTCTTATATAAAATATATGAAAATACCTTCCCATAGAGGAGATACCTAAAACATTTCATTCATTTCGAAAATACGGAATACTTGTTAAGTCACATTTAAAATGTTCATTCTTTTCAAATCTATAAATAAGACCGATTGGGATTTCTGATAAAAATAGACGTCGATGTCACCGCGGAGAACGTGGACGAACTAAAACATAAGTGGTCACGTGGATTTCCTAGTTTAAAAAATAGCTAAATGTGCAGCGTGGCTCAGACAGGAAATAAATTTCTGTAATGACGATTGTGCCGCTATGGTTCACTTTTCAGACATGTGTAGGACATTTATAAACAACCTTTATTTTGCGGTTCAGGAAACAATAGTTTATGAAGATGTTTAGTGAATATATTTTTCGTCCAAACTGTCGGATACCACCTTAAACACCCGACCTACTTCGACATGCTCGCCCGAAATATGGAAACCAATCATCAACATACTCATATTCTTGGGTTGTATCCCGGTTAATTAATATCACGCTTTTGATACGATTGCATCTTATACTTGATAAAACCAGATATGATAGAAGATGTTATCGCGATATTAGTCCACTACGATTGTCATTCATATGTATAACCGAGTAGAGTCATTACATATTGTGTCAATAAATGGCACGGTCTATATTCTTCTATCATGCATGTGTCAGTTCATGCACCATATCACAAATTAGGTTGCCACTTATTTAAAATGTGTCAACGTCAGTTCTGGAAACTGATATAAATATGAACATTATTTTTAAAAGTTTGATATTACCACGGTGTATATTTACAACTCATATATAACATTTACATAAAACCTTTCTACGGTTCACATTTAACTTCGATTTAAAAAAAAAATATTACATTGCGAGGTTAATGTTACCAAACGATTATTTTAAAGACTTCAAGAAACACTCGATGGCTCGATGGCGTGAGTTGATGCGTATAAATGTTTTTACAAAATTACAATTTACAACAAATTAACTTACTCGTACTACAATGATATTTGCCTTGTTTAAAAGTAGGGACAGTTTTTGTTCTTTATATCTTTTTGTTTCTAAAATAAGACGTCTTATATTAATAAATTGACGGCATTCAGTTAATTATTGGTGTAGGAAGACCCCAGACATTTCTAGAACCACCGTCCACTGAAAGTCAGCTGGAAGACCTCCCTACCTGAAAATTGGTGCCTCAACCAGGTGGTCCGTGTTGATGTAAGAACTTGGCGCCTCAACAAGGTGGTCCGTGTTGATGTAAGAACTTAGCGCCTCAACCAGGTGGTCTGTGTTGATGTAAGAACTTAGCGCCTCAACCAGTTGGTCCGTGTTGATGTAAGAACTTGGCGCCTCAACCAGGTGGTCTGTGTTGATGTAAGAACTTGGCGCCTCAACCAGGTGGTCTGTGTTGATGTAAGAACTTGGCGCCTCAACCAGGTGGTCCGTGTTGATGTAAGAACTTGGCGCCTCAACCAGGTGGTCCGTGTTGATGTAAGAACTTAGCGCCTCAACCAGGTGGTCCGTGTTGATGTAACAACTTAGCGCCTCAACCAGGTGGTCTGTGTTGATGTAAGAACTTAGCGCCTCAACCAGGTGGTCCGTGTTGATGTAAGAACTTAGCGCCTCAACCAGGTGGTCCGTGTTGATGTAAGAACTTGTTCGTATATTTTTAAATCTATTAAACACAATCCTTTTTATAGTAATACATTATTTAATCAGAAGATATACTTTGTTAGAGTCTCAATTAGCGTGGCAACCATATTAGAAATCTTGATTGTGATGAAGACTGGTATGTTGTGTTAAATAATTCCAAAGAAATTGGCATACGTAGCATTGACGAATTTTTTAGGCCATAGCACTTAGCATTGTGGTACGTTAACCGACCTTACGAGAGATATTAAAAGTCTTCATAATCACGTTTAATTTGATGAATGTTCCCTATATTCGCATAAATGCATGCAAACTAACTGAACAAGTTTGGACAGATCTTCGAAACTGGCTTTTCACGGTCAAATATGTAAATCGTATTCAATATGCGAACAGTTTTACCATAATACTGTCAAGCTATTGATAACTCTGTATACCTTGCGTTATAGTTCGCTTTATCTTAAGTCATGCGTTTACTACCTCGATGAAAGACCAGACGTTGTACATTGGGGGGACGTTATTCGTTAATAACATTGCAATCTTGTTTTATTTTGAACATATTTGATTTATTTGCAAACACCCTATTAGAAGTGCGCGAATATACGTCGTTAAAGAAATTTCAGCTCAAGCCATGCACCATTTACCTTGACACGGGAAATTGAACTATTAACTAACCCTAAATATAAGTGAGTGTCCCATATACTTAATTGCTCCTTACTTAACGAAGCAAACCAGCATTACATGAAGATGTTTTGAAATAATCCAACTCAAAACAGTGACCTTCGTTAAAGCGTCATATATTGCACAAACTATATTATACAATGAACAATATTTTACCATTCATGTAACAAGGTGTCCTTCAAATATCGCTGATTGTTTTGATGTAAAACTGAATGGAAACAGTCTTAAATCTTTAAGGCATGTTCTTAGTAAATTAAAGAGATAACTGCACTACGTGTCTGCTCCTTTGGCTTTACTTTTTAGTTTGGAATCTTGCATCTGTTCACTCTAATCCTAAGTTCACAATAAATTGTAAAAGTGTATTTGTTTATCAAATTTAAGTTACGTACTTTGCAATGAAAGAAGTGAAACACAAACACTAACAATTTATTAATACACATTTGTCCGCATTTAAAGATATATGTACTTAAACAATAAGAGAAGAGGGCATCTAGTGAACAAAAACATCATCACAAGACTAACATAAAACCGACCTTCATATTGATAAGAACCTTTACAAAATATACTTTTATGTAAGGGAATAAAAACCAGTTATGTTTATATATATGTTTACTCGTTTCGAAAAATCTTGTTTACATATACTCAAAATAACAACATAAGCGTGTGATAGTAACGTAGACAAATGTGCCAACAATTCATGTACATAGTAAGATTCAAATACATTTATAAGACTGGGCATTTATAAAAGTGCCTTATCTTGTAAAGTAGAACATATCATTTGAGCGCAGAAATCTTGTTATACACATATTTGTTTACAGTTTTACTACCTACAGCTTCATGCATCAGATTTTAATAAGAAAACGTGTTAAAATTGTTAATTTAAAGTGTATCGGTGCAAGGACGTTCCATCCTCATATCACTATCAGAATCGTGATATACGTTTATATGACATGGAATAATATATGTCTCTTAAGGAATTGTGACTGACTGAAAGTCTTTAACACATTCTAGGGTGATGTATCTGAGTAAAAGTAGTTAGTTCTCGGCAGAGCCCGATCTGCTTCGTTTAGTGCCGCAATCCAAACGGGTGTGTCTTTCGTTCCAGCGTCCTATCTATTAAATGCACGCGCTCACTACGCATACTTTAAATAAGGTCACATCTATATCGATAGATTATATTAGCACCTTCACTATCTACCTGTAGTAGAAACATAACCTATAACATTGTGTATATAGCTAAGTTGATATCCAGATCATCGTGCTTATGCTATCATAATGTACGTGTACCTATTACAAAACGGAACTTTTCAAAAACGATTGTACAGGGTTCTTAAATTGTGTGGTTTTGCACTTTCTTACACATTTCTTGATTACAATACAGTGGATCAGAAATTGTATGCATACTGATATGTCTGGCCTTTATGCTGTGGTATCTTCCGTATTTAGATAATAGAAAAAAATAAACTTAACCGTGTTAGGACTTACTTTGTTTCAGCATCTGAATAATGGTCAAATCTCATTTACATTATAAGGCGTATTGTTGGTCATTCTAACAATTATCTTAAATTGTTAAATTTCAATAGGTAAATAAGAAAAAGTCCTATCAAAATGTTCACAGATATTTTTTTTATATTTTAATCTACCTCTAGACAAAGGCAAACATGGCAAATACAAATTTGACAAAAACACAGAGACGAGACATAACACACACACACGCAAACATCAGTTACCGCCTTCGAACATGCATGCTTCTAGAGCGGGTATCTATATAAAAACTAATGATCACAATTCGTTGTATTTTGAATGAGCTAAGTAGTTTGTTTACAATATTAGTTAACTAGTTAGAAGCAAGCCGAAACAAGAAGAGAGTTAGACGAAGTATTGTATTAATGATCTTAAACACTTTAACGGAGTAGAGTGTACATAGAAGTATACATTGTTTATCATTAAATGGCAAGGTCAAATGATAGAAGGCTGCGTGTAATATACAACAAAATAGACATTCACTAAACCCTATATTTGCAATTTTCAAATAAAGCATTGTGATTGATTAATGCTTGACACATCTTTTCACGTGTAATGATAAAAAAGTCTTTGATTGGCGTTTCTTCATTAGATTCTCGAAGAATCTATGATGGTATGTTAAAACGAGTTTACAGATCAGGAATTTCGATTTCACATGGAACCCAGTAATGCAATCGGAAGAGACGCGATGGCAAGAATTGAACTGTGGGTTGAAACCTGGGTCTCGACATAAAAATCAATAGAATTGTAGTGATATTACTATGGGGGCATAAACGGAGCGTTTTGACATGTTTACGTGTACTTATGTGTTTAAGGAGAAAGTGTTGTTTATTAAAATGCATTGCGAGTTATAATATTGTGTATTGCCTAACTTTAAAAGCAAATCAAGATTTTACAATTTTTTAATGTTTTTAAATTAGAAAGACGATTAGACAACCAAATTAAAATGTAAACGTTTCAGCAAGAATATGTTACGAACGTGTATGTCATATATATGTAAAGGCTTTACAACTAAGCCAAGGGCGATTTTATCAGGTTTGTGTGATATGTTTCAAGCGTGTCATTATTCAACTGTTTTACCTGAATATCAAAATTTCTCAGAGACTTCAGCTTGAACGGGAACGCGAAAAATTATGCAAATAATTTGTATCCGTCAAAATGATAGCCGTTTACTTCAAGATTAAAGTTTTAATATTTGATATAATTACATGTATATGCTTCTTGGGTGGCTCGCTATCAATTGTGTTAAAAAATAATATCTTCAATCCAAAAATCATGGTTGACAGTGGTTTCGCCATTGTGCGTATGTTATAAACCAGATTTAAAATAATTTTGCATTGCTGTTATTCCTTGCTATTTTTTTTTCTAAATGTCTAAGGCACTCAAGTGAGCGATATAAAGCCATCATGGCTCTCTTGTTTATGGTTTGAATTGGTTTATTGCGCTAGCACCCAATACCTTGCCATTAAGTATATCTGTGTAGGGGAAATATCACAATGGAAAAGTTATACGGAGTAATTCTGATTTTGAAGATTGTTCATAAGCGTTTATGCATGGGCACACTTACCCATATCTGTTTATTTATGTACACAGGTTTACCTACCATGCGTTCGTGATTCTGTACGTTGAAATATGTACACATATTTAATCTATCTAAAATAAAGTATATTATTGAGATAAAGTAATGGAGTTGTGTCACATCTATGGAGAGAAGAAGAAACCAAATAACAATCTAAATTAGTTCTTAAAAGTTAATAAGTCGCCGAGACTTGGTCAGTCATTAAAATCATTTTGAGTTTTTGCCATTTGTTGTCAGTACCTTTTAATGCAAATTTCGTGACAAGGTCAGGCGACCTTGGATTTTGTATTGATTGTATACTTTCTTAAAGTTAGAGTGACTATGGTTTTGTATCATAACGATTTTCCCTAAGAAGTAATAACACCATTCCTTAAGAGATTAAAACACTATTTCATTCCATTTTCTCGATAAAGTAAATCAAGACAACGAAATCTTTAGTGTGAAAAAAACAAATTACAAATAAATTGACAGTTTGCCTTTATTTACTATATGTAATAACTACTTACCCAAGGTATGGGGTATTTACAAAAACTGCTGCATGAGCATATACTTAAGTTTAAATAAAAACTTTTCATAACCATAAACTTATACTTAAAGTTAAGTTTGATTTGTTTATAACATAACCTCAACTGTAAGACAGTACAAATGATAAAAAAAGACTTGTCAGAGCTGATTACCCAGTTACTCTCGTGACCTGAAAAAAAATAGTCACGTGTTTGTCTAAGTTGAAATGTAGCTAACTCTGCAACGTGGTTTTCATACATTTTTGATATGACAGTCGGGTTTTTATGCTTAACTTTTGGGGATTGGCAACAGCAAAGCGCGCGTTAATGGCTTTTTTTCAGGGAACAACAATTTATTTGATTGAATGCAACAAAAATGGCCTAAGCTGTTGGTGCCACCTTAAAACCGATTATTAGGCCTCTAACATCACACTTACGGAAGGGTTTCTCAAGTACAGGCTGCGAAAAGACAAGTGATCTATTGAAAACAAAACAGCCCAAAAGATTCCGTATTCTTATCGGTAAGATATGAAGTCATTGAATAGAAAGTACTGAGTTGGGAAATGAAAATGGTGTATTTCTGTTAGAAATGCATACAATGCCTGATTGTAAACATTGTTTATACTTTACTTATTTTTTATTGAACAAAGTGTTATAGGCTGTAATGTCCCCACCTACGAAATAGTTCGTATTATAGTACATGCTATATTTGTTAATTGCCATCAATGTTGTGTGTTTTATTTACTAAGAAACGGAATAATCTTATTCCAACCTTTTTAAAGGATGCTAAAAATTCCACGTGTCTTGAACAAGTTCCGACACATACTCAGTTACATTTTTTACATGTATAATCTTGATTAAGTTTTTTTATAAAATATTTTGGGTTGAAAGCCAAAAAGGCTATATACCATTTAAAGTAACTGCACATTCGTAAATGTTGTAAACTGTAGTTACAATACTTAAATTATGTTCTTGTTTTCTTTCTCGGTAGAATAAGATTTTACTAATATAACTTAAGCTATCGGATTATTTCAAATATATATTCTTGCGAGTTGGAACTTCTTTCTGATCGCTGAGTTTGCAAAATTAAATTTGTATTAAATTCGAACAATTATGATATATAACAAATTACATCAACATTCCATTTCTATCTTGAAATTGAATTACCTTTATTTTATGTTAGACAATTGTGTAAATTGGAGAACTATTAAAAGGTTTATATAAAAAATAAAGGGGTGGAATATTTAACATGTAATTGTTTTATACAGAAAAAATAATTGAACGAATATTTTCTAATGACAAAAGTTTGATGAAGAAATAAACTTATTCAAAGTTTGATAGAAAGATTGGAATAGATCTTGGGAACAAAAGATCGAGATATCATATATTGAATATTTCCATACAATGCAGGATGGCCTATTCCGTACTGCATAAGTTTTTTTATACACGATTTGGCTTGAAGAAAGAAAGTATACAGGTAAAGGAGTATAACTTATAAAACACTTTCCCTAATGGACACAGGATAGAAATGTTTACAGCGTCATTGTTGTGAAGAATATGATAAGCAATAAAATATTTAAGGTGGAATACTTAAGTTTGGATCAAAATGTTTTTATTTAATAACCAAGAAAACCTTTGTTACTTGAAAAGGTCCTGTTAATGCTGTTCATTGTTGTCTTAGATCTCTGTGACATCCAAGCATGTATCCTCATGTTGCAAATTGGTATTTCCTATCCAATCCATGCTGCAGCGATAGCTATGCGCTTTTCATGGAAAAAAACAATCATTAAGAGTGATTCTTTTTGCGATTGGTTCATTTATGATCTCTGTTACATTCGAGCATCTATCCCCATGTTGCTAACTGGTATTTCCTTTGCAATCCAAGCTACAGAGATAGCTATTTTTACATTAGGAAAGACACGAGATTTTTTACTTATAAGAAAATGCTTTATCGTCTTCTGTGTAACAGGCTCTTATGACGATACCTGATTTTTGCAGAAATCACTATCGCGTTTTTCATGGAGTTTGAAAAAAAAAACAGCCATTAAGAGTGATTCTTTTTTTCGATTGGTACTGTCTAACAATATAGTGAGTGTTCGGAATAGTTCTGTTTTAGATTCCAGTATTAGTCAACGTAGAAATTATGACAGACTTTCACAATACATATGTTAGATAATGTTACATGTATTTGATATATGTATGCTGTCGGATACTACCTTTGACTTTAACCAGTAGATACTTTATAGTTAATATGTTCGATAAAAAAGGCATTGGTAAAAAGCGATTGCTTTAGAAATAAAACCGCATATTCTGAAAAAAAATCAAGGACGTTATAGTAGGACAGTTATTCATGTTTACACTATTTAATAATGTTCAGTCACTTTTAAAGCTTTATAGTTTTTACTAAATAGATTTTTGATAGCCATGCATTTATGTTAACACTTATATTAATATATTCCACAACAACAAAATAACCTAAATCTGTAACAGTGGTGCCTAAACATGTTGGATAGATTCATTTTCTGTCAATCTGTTTGGAATAAGACAACAGCTATCGTTTGTTTATCTAACAATAAGGATTTTTATGTGCGTATGTCATGCACTCCGTCTTGCACATACCGATACGTAAATAAAATTCACGCTGTTAAACTAAAAGTTATGTCATGGCTGAGAAAGCACAACCTATTTATCCCAGTATGTTTATGTTTTAAGTATTATAGTAAACAATGTGTACATTTTTAACTAAGCCGTAGGCTCAAAGTTTCGATAACTGAGGTCAGTTAACTAATCTTTCACAAAACAATTCTTAATTCATCAACTGTGATTCAACGGTGATTAAAAGTCCACAATTTTAAGATATTCTTAATTGAGATACACTTTAACGAAATGAATACTATTAGAACAGAAATAACTGTTGATGATAGATGCATGTAAAGTTATCAGTGTTTATATTAAAATAACCAATACATTTTGTAACAGACATATAAAACACAATTATATATCTTTAGTTATAATTCCATTAAAAATATATTAAAACGGTGACTTTCGGTCACAATTTTGAGACACCAAGTTAGACTTCTGTCTGTTCATATCTCCAGTCGTGCCCTATATATGTGACGAATATTGGACAGTGAACTGATTTTATTGCTTCAAAGTATAACATCAGTTTAAAACACTTATGCAACAAGGTATCCATCATGCACTTTATAGAAGTATTTTATATAAGATAAACAAAGTCAATGGTCTCACTAGCTTTTCTGACCGCCATACAAAACTCATCAAGAATGATTTTGCTTTTTGTTGTTGTTTACAACTGGTAAATCAGTCGTTGTGTTTTATTGCTAGTAACTGACATTTCTACAGACATATCTTTGCTTTTAATGTAAACTAATAATATGGACATTCACTACCGGAATAATGTCTCTATATCTCTCCAGTCGTCTCCTATATTGGCGAGACAACTTGAGCAATTTGCATACACTTTACATCAGATTAAACAGTAGTTACAACATCAGCATTTTGTTTGAATTTATTAAATACTATGCCAGATGCGATAATTACTCGGCTAGCTGTGATTTGGATTCCATTATTTATTTTCTGCTCACAATAACAGAAACAATTTAAAGTGGACATGGATTTTTATCGAATAACGACATCAATGTGTTCTTTTCCGTTATAAATTCGGCTGTTTTAATCCAAACCAATCTCTCATTTGTAACTTCAATGTTGTTATTGTTGTTTTTTTTATCTCCAGTACAATTTTGATTGATCTTTATATTACGAATGTTTTTATTCGTCAACAATTTTCTTTTATCAGTTTTAATCCATGATGATAGTGTTTGTTGTTAAGTTTCATTTTTGATATGATATTTTTATTTACAATGTGGTAAAAACGCTTAGGAAGTTCGCGGTTGGAGCGCCCCACAGACACGTTTCAAACATCCCAGTCGATCCTTATGCCAACTAACCGTTCCAAGGCTGTTATTATTGGCTTTTCTTGTCTGGATATTGTCTCGCCTCCTTGCACTTTATCATTTTCTTTGTGCGCCTTTGTCAAGAGATAGTCCAAATTTTAATATCTCTGTTAACTAAATACCTATATAGGACCATTTCCTATATTCCTATAATATATCTGTTATATTTCTCATCTTACATTGTGTCACATTGGCATTAAACATCTTGATGAATGGCGGCCTAAACACTTATAATTTCTGAAGCAATAGCTAAGATGGTAGAGCGTCGGCTTGCGGATCGGGAGGTCGTGGGTTCGAACCCCGGCCGGGTCATACCAAAGACTTTAAAGTTGGTAGTAGTGGCTTCCCTCCTAACGCTCGGGGCTACGGGGACAGCATTACGCCTGACTCGTCGGTGTCAGTATAATGGACCGGCCGGGTTCAGTCCCTGGGCACCTCATAAGTGCCCCTGTGCTGTAATGATAGAAATGTCGCTGCGCAGTATCGGCAAAAATGCCGGCTAATCCCAATCCCAATCCCGAAAGTTAAACGAAATATTAAAAAGAGACCGTTATTACAACTGCCTGCCAAATATGTACCTATCGGACTACATGCACACACTTTCGTAACTGGAATACCCTAATAGTATGAATGTTAGCAATAACAAACAGCAGTATATTTTGTTGTTATAAATATAGTTAATTTGTAGTGTCCTAAATGGGTAGTCAACTGTAAATGCTGATTTTGATGTGGGTTAATATATATATATAAAGCTAAGTATAAAAGCATTCATTTGCCAGCTCCCCGCGAAAAGAAAGTACGATATATCTAGCAAGCGGTTCAAACTTAACTGTTTATACGCGAGAAATTACAACTGAACAATGCATTTTGGATAATTCTTATCAGGTAAATGTAATAAAAATATACATTTACCATTTACCCCCCCCCCCCCCCCCCCCCTCAATTGAGAACGTTTATATTTTCATAACAAACATTGCAGTATGACCATCGGGAGCTATAAAAATCTTGTGTATCTTGATGGCCGCCTTGTCACAGAGTGTCTTGACCTGGTCCACAGTGTACTTGTAGCTGTTGGAATCACTCTTACCTAGTTTCACCCTTTCACCACGGGAAAATCTCAAAGTCACGCTGGTGTTAGCTGCCATAGAAATTTATATATATATAATTATTAGAAGATGTATAGTTTGTTATTTCAGTATATGGAATGGACAATTTATCGCTACCTAGTAGAGGACCTTTGCGTTGATAAATTACACAAATCATACCATTATCGACTTCGTCTTGAAATATGGCATGATCAAAATATTGGTTTTAAGTTATCTTTTAGTGTCCGCGGTAATTAAAGTTTGAAACAAACGGTAGTTGAAGTGTGTGATACAGCGTGTTTAATGAAACAGACAAAGCGTTAAATAAATGTAGAACTGGTGGAAGAATGTTACTCTATCTGCATAAATATCTACTTTTCCAGGCGAGTTACCTCAATAAAGGAAGCCAGTATGAACTAATGTATGATTGATAACAATATTGAAATGTTGACTATATTTCTACTTACGGATTGTGTGCATCTGGTCAATCTTTGATATGGCATTTATCACCAATTGACTTGGGCGATCACTTCCAAAGTTTCCTTTGAATGTTCCGTCAATGTCGAAAGTAGACGGGTCGATTGTTGTTCCGAATTCTTTGTTAAATCTTGTGAACAGATTATAGTACATCTCGGTGAATCCCGATTTAAGATCACCGCCTAAGTATGCTTTTACAATGGCGTCGCCATCAGTGGTGATGTCCACGGTCATCACGAATATGTCCTTGTCTAAACAAGATATCACTTTTATGCGTGAAATGGTTACTAATATGGTATCACATTTTGTTTAATTTATGTTTTTCTTCTAAAAATTAACAAAACATATTTAATATTAACAAATTATGTCCCCCTCAACGAAGTAAGTTTTGTTCAAAATGGAAAGGTTTTAGTATCAGTCTTCAATGCGTCTACGACTAGACAAGTACTGCCTATACATTTTAACTTTAGTGAAAGAGCCAACAATAAATACATAATTCGTAATAAATGGTGTGAGCCTGTTGATCTTGATATTTTAAATAGTTTTGCTAATACTCAATTTTTGAAAGCCGACCTTTGATTACAATAAATTGTTGAAATTCTTCGCGTGTTTTTGTGCTAAAGCTTTTTATTAGTTTTACCCACCGGTCATAGCATTAACGACGTTCTTCAGAAATGTAGTCAGTTCATCATAAGGAATGTTTTGAATGGATCCACCAAGCATCACGATTATCTTCTGTTTTTTGCCATTATTGCTAGATGGATAAAACAGTAAAATTTCTGAAAATGAGAGACTACAGCAGGATATCCGAATAAATCATAACGTCGTTGTCAACAAAATCGAAGCAATAAAGATGTTAATTTTCGATAATGTATGAGTTGTTTATCTTTACATCAAATTGGTCACATGAAATAATTATATCATAATAACATTAAATAAGATAAGGCATATTTCCGAGTTTTGCCAAGTACACCGTCAAACACAACTCGCGTCATTTCAGAGTTGTCATGTTATACTTATAATAGTAAATTTTGTCAAAATAAACAGCTAATTGTTTATGACAAATATTTTTATTGATACCAAACTCTCGGCGATAGATTCACTTTCTGTCATTTTTATATTACTCTCCCATGTCGAACCTACCAGACGGCATCCAAGCCCACACTGTAATCCCCCGGAATAGGCAACACGGTCAAACGATTGCCGTATTCGGCGGCAATCCGTTTGCTCTCCTTCTGCAGCGTATCTGTATACAATAACGGAATACAGAAATATGATAAGGTCAAGAGTGATATTATGTGTCTGTGTGTGTGTGTGTGTGTGTGTGTGTGTGTATGTGTGTGTTAGCGTACCGGCACACATGTGTAAAATATCGTCAGTTTTGATATAACTTTAAAATTGACTTTGTCCACTTTGTGTTCGTGTGAGATAATGAGTTTTACAGTAATTAGAAAAGTTTAAGAATATGCAAGATATAACTTTCTTGAATAAGCGATGGAACACAAAATGTGGAGCTAAGCGTTATAAAAGTGTCCTTAAAATAAGATGAAATACATACTATGTTAAAAAGTATACTCTCTAAAAGCCAGAGTGGTCTATTTGTGATACATAAACTGCACACTATAGTTAACTAGTGAGCTGGTTTCCGTGTAGTTTGTTGTCATATTTGTTAGATTTTATGATGGTCTTAATTCAGCTTGTTTTGTGTACGTCAGCTCAGTAGAAATTCAAGGCGAAACAAAACTTTAAAATGTTTAAAAAGTTGTTTTTGAAACAGTAGCATTAAGTCAAAACACATTTTTAAAATATACCGGCGGAAATATCGATCGGGTACAAGTTGAGAGCGTCTTGTTTCTGGAGAAGACAATCAATCAGCAGGCGAGTATTCTTCATGTAGCCACTTCCGAGGTCTACAACGTCACATGGTTGCTCGATACACGACACTATGTCCTGGAACGGTAGGCAAATATATCCGCATTTTTATATAAAAAGGCAAAGGTGCGAAACATCGAAGGTTGTTGTCCAGCAATAACAGAAACTGTCCAAACACCAGGATACGCCGATTGTACGCGATTTACAGAAGCGTGTACTTTTGTCTTTACTTACCTAGTATGTATATTTTCGTTGTAATATGTTGCTTACTATTTTGCACATGTAAAAAGCTCTTCATATTTGGATGAAAAAAGATAAAATATACATTAACATGTTTTAGTTCGTTAAACTTACTACCAATCTCCTGATCGTAAGTCGCATTCATCAACATCAGTATGGATGGCTTTCGATATGAAATAGTTTGTTTTAATTTTAATGTGAGTTAGTGCGCAGAAATATGTACCAGCTCAGCTGAATTTTTGCCTGAAGAACAAATATGTGGAAATAATTGAAGTCACTTATTGTCTTCAACTGCAATGCAAATAGATTTAGTCGACCTATAACCGAATGATACAATAATACAATTAAAAACTAGAAAAAATAAAAACACGGTTAAACACACGGTTTCTGATGTTTGCCCGCAATTCCTTATCAAACCTCATCCATTCCGCCTACATTGTGATCATAAATAATAATGAAATAATTGCGTCTATGTCACTTGTTTCATAATTAACGGTAGATATTCTAGGTGTTTTGTATGATTCATCAATGATCAATCTAGCTTTGAACTGTCATCAGGTTTCTCTGTTTAAGATAAAAATGTACAAACGTAAGAAATGTTATACTTACGTCCACACGGGTTGTCAAATTAGATGTCTCAGAGCGGTTGAAATAGTAAAACTGGTTCTCGAGCTTGTTCTTTTCAAACAGGCGAGATCCTTCCTGGTCATATTCGTACCATTCCGGGAAGACCTTGGGACAAGCCTGAAGACCTCGCAGAATTTCTTCGCCCATTGTTGGCTAGAAAAGTGAAATTTCTAACTTGGATGTTCTGAAAGAAGCCATTATTCTATGCAAGTCTTTACAGTATGTGAAGTACAAATCATATGTAAATGTTGTATGATTCATAATACCCAACTTTTGTAAAAACCACCCTTCTCGTTGATAAGCGAAATACATTCAACAAAAAACACGGTTCATTATTCTCGCTATATGCCTATGAGTTGGAAGGTAAAAAATCGTAAACAAAATCATCCGCCGACGACGGTTTATTCATCTTTTCAATATGTAAAAATTAACAAAACATAAATTGTCCATTATTTAATACAATGATTTCCAGTCTAGTCATGTCGAACCCAAGAACGGACGGTAGCCAAGCCTATTCATATTTTATTTTTGTACTTTGAGATAAAAAGAAGTTTAATTGCTAGCAGTTACCGACAGTCATGCAAAGGTTACAAAGAACGCTAACGTATGGTGTGGATAGAAATGTATGAAGACGTGTAATGACAAAATACAGCAAATATTAAAATATGTGCAAGACAAATATGTATAAATTTAAATCCAGTTGATATGCATTTTATATAGTGTTAATCTAAAACAGGTAGCTTAATGACAATCTACACTGAGATGATACACATATAGAAAAACCCACTTGGTTCATGACTTGTTTCGGTCATTCGGTAAAACTACTAACTGTGGTGCTCAAACAGTTCACATACAGAGCTATCACTCTTTCTTTAGAGCTAGAAAAAAACAGACCCACTGGAGTAAGGATTCTAACAATAAGCAAAGTAAATATGTAAACTACATAACATTGTATGCAATAAAATGTCTGCACGAGAATATTACCTTGGCAACATTAAAGTCAAAGTGTGGCGCAACATTATCCAATGATTACAATTTTATTAGTGAAATTTGCATTTTACAATCTAACAACAGTGAGGCGAATACCTCTCTCTAACGTGTTCAAACCCACTCTCCTTTCCCCAGTTCATCTCGATTTCTTCTCGGCCCTTCCCATTCTGAACTGCTACCATATATAGTCTAAACTAATTGCTCGGTCTGGATCGTGCCTCTTTATTGCTATTGTACTAGTTTCCCGGTACATAAAATGTATATTATATCATTTGCGTTACTATTCATATTATTCATTGTCCAGCTTCAAGTTAACTTGCACTTACATTAATTAAACGACACGATGTCTTTAACTAACCAATTATTACCAATTATTATTTAACTAAAAACTAATAAAAATGGAAATATTACATCACAAAAGCATAAACATGTTTACCATAATACTAGTTTATTGCTTCTTTTCTTAATAGCTTAGGCTCATGAATCTGCACACCGTGATGACACGTTGTTTTTCATGTTTAATTATAATTGGCATTCCTTCTAGATATATGTAAGTACATGTATGTGATGAAATGGTGTTTAAAACATGTGTTGTAATTTGGGTTTCAACACCACCCATCTTTTGATGAACTGTTGTAAACTAAGTACCAATAAAGTATAATGACTCCAGTACAACTAGGCTTAAACCCCGATAAGTATGTAAGTATGTATCTTTTCTACATACAAAATATTCAAGCATATCTTTATTACTATTCTGAACAATTTTTTAATTAATACTTACTCGATGTGTAGTATTTTCCGTTTTTCTTATTACAATATCCAGTATTATCCATGTAATCTTTCAGGCCACTTATGTAATTTGGACTAGAAAGTAAGAGCTATGTATTAAATATATTACCTGTTATCCTTGACTGGCTGTCAGCAAATATTGACAAAAGTGAGGCAAGACTCAATTTTACATGTTTTAGGATTACATTCTTCGTAGCTGCCCACGTGGAACAGCACGATAACATGGATATGTCGAAGTTTTATGTATCTTCTCTTCTCGCCTGTAATTAAATCAAAATATATTTGCACTTAAACTAACTTTGTATTTTGCATTTCATGGTAATCGTATGCGTTGTAGCTCCCCATTTATTGTAGTGAAATATACATCTTGCCTGCAGATGTTCCTTTTTACAGTTAAATAACTTGCGTCGCTTTTAAATTTCACGCTGGTAGGACACGACAAAAAAAACTATTACGTTTTACAAAATTCGAAATAAACACGCACACAATAAAGCGTCATTGGTAACAGTCACATGATAACGTTTTGCCTTAGGTTTCGTTTTCTTTATCTGTGTTATCTTAAATATTCATTATCTCGAAGGATTTAATAAATATAATGCACATACTTTGTTTGTGTGTATGTGTGTGTGTGTTTGTGTGTGTGTGTTTGTGTCTGTGTGTGTGTATGTGTGTGTGTGTGTGAGAGAGAGAGAGAGAGAGAGAGAGAGAGAGAGAGAGAGAGAGAGAGAGAGAGAGAGAGAAAGAGGTTGAAGTATATGCCCACATTGACTTGCCATAAGTTTTTGAATTAAGGGTATTTGTGTGTTCTAAATTGAGCACATTTTACTATATGTACAGTATGGTGGGTACAAATTGTAGGTGTGATCTCAAGGAATGCATCTGATGTTTACAACACAAATATAAATTTGTGTACCAAGTGTATAATACGTGTCTTGAAACAGTTAACAAGCCAGCCCTGCACATTCCGCGTTCAATTATAAAGAGAATCTAGTCCGCTGTTCAGTAAAGCGAGACCGATTGTTGTCAAAATGAATAATATGATCCAATTTTCAGCAGACCATGCACATTATCATTTCCATTGCCCTACACCTTAATAATGTTGCTAAACGTCAACCTGTAAAAGTAGATTGTTGAGTTATTTGAGAAAATATATTGTTCCGGGTAAAAGAGAGAAAAATTCTATGTCGAGTTTCCGGTCGTAAATAATGTGTTATTAGCCAATGGAGAAAAACTTTTAAGAAATTATGAAGAATGAATGAGAAAGTGCCAGATGTATTTTATAACAATTATATTGTGTGATTGCTTTAGATCCTAGTTTTAAACGTTAGTTACACATCAATAAGTTTATTAAATACTGAATGAAGGAAACAGAGAAAAAAATAGAATTTATATCTGCTCACAAAAAATAGATTGCGAAACAAACAAACAGACATATTAATATAACAATTTCTCAGAAGACGACCGTAAACTTCAAACGGTCCCTAAACGTTGGAATATATTCAGGTGGCACAAATAACTTTTTGTTCCTTCTTCCCAGAAAAAATAATTTGGTTGTCTATTTTATTTTTTGTAAAATGTTTCGTTAACACATAGTATAAGCATAGTTAATTCAATACAAAATACCGTCTGACCTATGAGTTAAGAAGAAAATGTTAATTATACAAATAGTTCAAGTCAATGGCAAAGTTATCAAGGAGTATCAACCACTACTGTTCTTGTTATCAATAATAAATAGCATAAACACTGTCAAGAAGATTGCAAAACAGTAAATGGCTCATGTATATTGTTTAACTTATTCACTTTTCAGTTAGGTGTAGGAAATCAATAACCAACAATTACCGAGGTCTGTACATGTAATAATTGTTATACCGGTGTTTATTTAAACAAGTTTTCGTCAGAACTGTCAGGTCCTACATCTAACACGTCTTAAAGAATGAAAATAATTCAGATGCGGGAGTCCCCGGTTCAAAACAAGGTCAGCCGTTTTAAATATTAGGGCATTGGTCCAGGGATTGATCAGGGGTGGGGGGTTGGTGTCGGAGGTGCCACCAGCAAGGTGAAAGAGTAGAAGTGTGGAAACATATCCATGAAATTTTAAACAATTCTAAACATTTTAAATGATGTGTGTCTGTTGACTGCTTAGGTCGGTGTTAGGGTCCCTTACTATGTCTATATCTGGAATTAACTGTAACGATGGCCAGTTGCCATCATAAAGAGACTGGGTGTGCAGGAATACCAGATGTCGGCTAGATATACACAATTCAAGCAACACTGTATTTGATTCAAGTAAACATTGTTTCCAGATAAGTGAAATGATGTTGGAGGGATAATGCGCAATACACACACACTACCAAATATCCCTGGATATATTCCACGATAGCTTAAGCCCTGGTGATAACTTCCTCTTTTAAATATCAAAATGTGTATTGCCGTACGTTTTTCACGTTATAATCGTGTTTTTACTATTTCAACATATGTTTACTCTTATGGATACTTCGTTACATTTACCAGGATACACTGCGGGATGTGTTATATTCTCCAGGATACACTGCGGGCTGCTTTATATTCACCATGATATACATCGGGTTGCATGTTATTCAACGAGATATTCAACTTCTGACTGCGTTATATTTAAAAGAATATACTTCGGGTTGCGTTATATTCAACAGGATACACTGCGGGCTGCGTTATATTCACCAGGATACACTGCGGGCTGCGTTATATTCACCAGGATGAACTGCAGACTGCGTTATATTCACAAGGATACACTTCGGACTGCGTTATGTTCACCAGGATACACTGCGGGCTGCGTAATGTTAACAAGGATACACTTCGGGCTGCAATATATTCACAAAGATACACTTCGGGAAGCGTAATATTCACAAAGATACAGTTTGGTCTGCGTTATATTAAAAAGGATACACAAATACAGCTTCAGTATCGTAAACACAAACAAAAAATTCTTATACTTATAGCGAGCTATATAGATTGACTATGATACATAGAAGACGGTTTGCAGTGACTAAATATTTGCCGAAAGTCATGAGGACTGAAGATATTAAAACACCAATATTGTTTAAAGCCATGATAACTGAGTTACAGTACAACGCATCTATACGCTTTTTGGGCAATCAAAATAAGATTACTGCTGGAAAACTTAGGTTTTCATAATGTATGGGTATAGCAAGATGAAGAAAATTAGAATATATCTTTTTAAATTTGATTAAACAAAGATTAGGCAATGTTGTATACTAATATGGAGTGGTGAGTTACAAAGTTAAAACGAGCCATATTATATAAAATATTCTCAAAATTTGAATTTAAAACATACATTGATGCAATAAAAATTAAAATGTTCCCAACTGCACTTACACGTATTTGAGTGTCATCACATAGTTTAGCTTTCGAATTATGAAGATGGGTTAAGACCATTAGTAGACCAATGAAATATAGAAAATGTATGTTTTGTCATGTTCTAGAAGATGATACCCACTTTGTTATGCAATGCCTTATGTACGATGATCTTCAAAATCTCTTTATACCAGGTTTCAAAAATGCAATAAAATGATTGTGTTTTGTTAAGTTTCGCTAACATAAATAGTCAGGAAAACAAATAGTTAACACGTGTTGTCCGGCTGTTAGATTAGCCCGAAAATATGTCAATTTACTCTTAGTAAACAATGTCCTCGTACAGGATTATATACCGAATATATATAGCATTAAAAAGACGGTGGCATGCCGTAAAATATGTATAAGATGCTTTAAATGTGTTAAAATCGATGTAATTAATGTTTTGAAGGCAAAATCTTCGGAAATATTGGATAAAGTGTTATCATACACTAACTACAAGCTGACAAATAGCAAAGAGCAATAACTCACGGTAGCTGAAAACAATATCAGAGCAGCTAATATTAATAGAATATGTTGTAGAAGGTTTAATATTTGGCAATGAAGAGATGTTAAACAATGTATTAAAATGTATTTTTCACTTTACCCTCGGCATTGTAGGTAAGCTATACGACGATATGTTGGCAGTATCGGTAGAAGAAGAAGAACAAAAGAAGATGATGATGAAAAGAAACAAAAGAAGAATAAAAAGATGGATAAAGGAGATGAAATATAAGAATAAAAAAGAAGAAGAAGCAGAGGAAGAAAAAGAAGATGGAGAAGGAGAATACATGTTTTATAAATTTAAGATATGCATCACCAAACTCATATAACTAACCACGCTGCGAATGATGAAATAACGAACAAAACATTAATGTTCTTGCTATTTTTACATACAACTAATACTTTACTACTACTTTTAATTAACACATGCATTAACCGATTAATCGAGAGGTTTGATAAATGTTTGGTGAAAAATGATGTATGTGGACACTATTTATTTAATGCGTTTATCAAATATGTCGATGCTTTATCTACATGTTATCTTTTAGTAAACTAACTTAGAACTCAGTATGAAGCTATTCATATTTTGATGAACACTTTTGTGATTTAGTATGTGTGCAAACTTATGCACGAGCTCTAACGTCTCCGCGAATGACGACATAGACAACAGTGGTAGTATTGAATGGAATTTCTAGATGTCTACGTTTAGATTTGTCAATATAGAAAAACTGGTGAATATCGCATGGTAGTGACTGAAATATGCATACGCCTTTAAAACGTTACAATACAAGAGAACGCATCTGTTATGACAATGTTGTTTACGAAACTATGGAATTATTATATGTTCATTCGCAGCGATGTTACTTTATTTTAAATACCTTTAAAGCTCAACATGTACGTATATCACCGAAATGGTAAATACAAATACATTCGTCTTGCAAATACGTAAGTCAAACACAAATGCGCTGGTTGGCCACATCACAACAATATAAATACAAATAATTTGATTGGCGTATGGCAAGATTGTATAGCACGTGTCTTAAATGTAGTATTATCGTTATATTTGAAATACTCAAATATTATTCTCTGAACAATAATCCCTCATACGTGTTATGCTTATATGCATATTTATGCAAAACTTAACTATATGCAAGACAAGTCGCCTTCCACATGGCTTGAACATGTTACACATACATTTGGATGGGTCGTTATATTGGTTTTTGAATAAAATATAAAAATGGAGCAAAGCAAAGATGGCAGTCAAATGAACGCACTATGGACACTCGTGTTTAAGGGTGAAAGAGACAAATATAACTCAATTACATTAATAGCAATACCATTACTATAACAAAAGCATTTAAGCATAGACATATATTGCACTTCTACTTTTTAGTGTTATTGTTCTGCGTTTTTGGATACAAATAAAAAGTATCTAAACACATGACTCTATCACTTTGTAATTTGTGATACATGTCTTCTCATTATGTTTGTTTACACATTTGGTTCCATATTATCAGGAAAAACTGTGATATCGATTGATACAATTTATTAATAATTAACATTAACCGGGTATGTTAAATACAGTTTGTGTGTCAGGTAGCCATTTAAGTCGTAGGCTACTGTACTACCATAGGATACTTTTGATTCCTTACTATCAGCATGTATGTGAGCTGTGATAAAGTTTGATAAAAATGTATATTAAAATAAAACATAACAGGATTGGTAAAATGCAACATTGATATAAACACCATAGTCCATTGTACTTTTAACGGAAAACATTTGACAGTTTTGTAAAGGAGGCACTGGGATGTCGATTGATAAAACAAATCGGTGTATTATTTTAATTAAACAAACCTAGGTAGGTACACTCACGTTTATGTGTCACTGTAATATAATTCTTATATATACCCAAAAATGAATATTCTTACTTTTCTTATTCAAAGTAGTTAAAACATGGCCAAAACAGATCGGAGATATTCGGAGAAAATTGCAACGTTTTTACAAACGGTGTCTTACTATTTGTTTATTTATATTATTATTATTATTATTAAAATATGATACTGCGTCTCTTTCTTTATGTATAAGATTACATTTGTACACTATCCGTAAAAACTAACATGTCGTGGTCCCAGTGACTTTTGATTAATCTTATGATAAATTTCATGCACTTCTCGAATGGGAAAAGTCGTTAAAGGTGGTTTTCGACAATTTGCCTTTACAAAACATATGTGACAATATCTGATCTCTGTTTGGGGTGTTTGTGCATAATTTATGTAGAAAAAATCATACTTTAGTCTTAGCTGTGACGATTTTCAACAGTATCTAAACTTTAGGCATTTATTCCCTCTTTTCGTAAGTAAAGGGACTTTACTCTATCTATTAAAAACTGCATTCTCACCTACCTCCCTTGTGGATAGATATTTAGTATAGGCTGTAGCCACTGCATCAAACTTTAAATTATTCCACGTTTTAAACTTTTGAAAACAGCTTAAGATTGAAGCATTTGCATACAATGGAATTAAAATGATTGAGGTGAGACGTAAAAACGTAATTTTAAAAATAAGCAAATAAAAAACAATGTATTATATTTCTTATATAAAGTTTAAGAAAATACCTTCCCAAAGGGGAGATAACTAAAACATTTCATTCATTTCGAAACTACGAAATACTCGTTAAGTCACATTTAAAATGTTCATTCTTTTCAAATCTATAACTAACAACGATTGGTATTCCTGCTGAAAATAGACGTCGACGTCACCGCGGAGGAAGTGGATGAACTAAACCATAAGTGGTCACGTGGATTTCCTAGTTTGAAAAATAACTAACTGTGCAGCGTGGCTCAGATAGAATAAAATAAAAACGGCCTTTATATTTATAAGAACATTTAAAAGGACGATACTATTATACAGTAATGTTTATATATGAGTTTACCCGTTTCGAAAGATCTTGTCTACATATACTCAAAATAACGCATCTAAACGCGTGATAGTAACATAGACAAATGTGCCACCTATTCATGTACATAGTAAGATAAAAAAAAACATTTATAAGACTGGGCCTTTATAAAAGTGCCTAATCGTGTAATGTAGAACATATCATCTAAGCGTAGAAGTATTTAATCCACATAGATATTTACAGTTTTACTACCTACAGCTTTATCCGTCAGATTTTATCAGAAAACGTGATAAAATGTGTTAATTTTAAGTGTATCTTTGTAAGGAAGTTCCATCCTTATACCACTAAAAGAATTGTGATATTTGTTTATATGACAAGGAATGATATATGTAGCTTAAGGAATTGTGACTGACTGAAAGTCTCTAACACCAACATTCTAGGGTGATGTATCTCAGTAAAAGAAGATAGTTCTCGGCAGATCCCGATCTGATTCGTTTGGTGCCGAAATCCAAACGGGGATGTCTTTCGTTCCAACGTCCTATTTACTTAGAGCACGCGCTGACTACGCATACGTTAATAAGTTCACATCTATATTGATAGATTATATTAAAACCTTCACTATCTACCTGTAGTAGAAGCATAACCAATAACATTGTGTATATAGCTAAGTTGAAATCCAGATCATCGTGCTTATACTATCATAATGTACGTGTACATATTACAAAACGGAACTTTTCAAAAACGAACTACAGGGTTCTTAAATTGTTGGGTACTGCACTTTCTTACACTTTTCTTGATTACAATACATTGGATCAGAATCTATATGCATACTGATATTCATTCATATCTTGTCTTTATGTTATGGTATCTTCCGTATTTTAATAAGAGAAAAAAAACTTTGAAACTTAACCGTGTTAGGACTTACTTTGTTTCATCATCTGAATAATGGTCAAATCTCATTTACTTTATAAGGTGTTTTGTTGGTCATTCTAACAATTATCTTAAATTGTTAAATTTCATTAGGTAAATAAGAAAAGGTCCTATCAAAATGTTCACAGATATTTTTTAATTTTAATCTACCTCTAGACAAAGGCAATCATGACAAATACAAATGCATGCATGCATGCTCCTAGAGCGGGTATCTATATATAAACTTAAGATCACAATTCGTTGTATTTCGAATTAGCTAAGTAGTTTGTTTACAATATTAGTTAACTAGTTAGAAGCAATGCGAAACAACAAGAGAGTTCGATGATTTATTGTATTAATGATCTTAAACACTTTAACGGAGTAGAGTGTACATAGAAGTATACATTGTTTACCATTAAATGGCAAGGTCAAAGGATAGAAGGCTGCGTGTAATACACAACAAAATAGACATTCACTAAACCTTATATTTGCAATTTTCAAATAAAGCATTGTGATTGATTAATGCTTGACACATCTTTTCACATGTAATGATAAAACAGTCTTTGATTGGCGTTTCTTCATTACATTTTTCAAGAATCTATTATGGTATATTAAAACGGGTTTACAGATCAGGAATTTCATTTTCACATGTGTCCCAGTAATGCAATCGGAAGAGACGCGATAGCAAGTCCGGGACTGTGGGTTGAAACCTGGGTCTCGACATAGAATTGTAGTGATGTTACTATGGGGGCATAAACAGAGCATTTTGACATGTGTACGTGTACTTACGTGTTTAGGAGAAAGTGTTGTTTATTAGAATACACTGCGAGTTATAATATGGTGTATTGCCAAATTTTAAAAACCAATCATGATTTTACAATTGTTTAATGTTTTTAAATTAGAATGACAATTAGACAACCAAATTAAATAGTAAACGTTCCAGCAAGCATATGTTACGAACTTGCATGTCACATATATGTAAAGGCTTTACAACTAGGCCAAGGACGATTTTATCAGGTTTGTGTGATATGTTTCAAGCGTGTCATTATTCACCTGCCTTACCTGAATATCAAACTTTCTCAGAGACTTCAGCTTGAACGGGAACGCGAAAAATCATGCAAATAATTTGTTCCCGTCAAAAATATAGCCATTTACTATAAGACTATAAGATTTAATATTATATATATATATATATATATATATATATATATATATATATATATATATATATATATATATATATATATATATATATATATATATATATATATATATATATATATATATATATATATAGTTACATGTATATGCTTCTTGGGTGGCTCGCTATTAATTGTGTTAAAATAATAATATCTTCAATCCAAAAATCATGGTTCACAGTGGTTTCACCATTGTGCGTATGTTATAAACCAGATTTAAAATAATTTTAGCATTGCTGATACTCCTTGCTATCTTTTCTAAATGTCTAAGGCACTCAGGTGAGCGATATAAGGCTATCATGGCTCTCTTGTTTACGGTTTGAATTGGTTTATTGCGCTAGCAACCAATACCTTACCATTAAGTATATCTGTGTAGGGGAAATATCACAATGGAAAAGTTATACGGAGTGATTCAGATTCTTAGGATTGTTCATAAGCGTTTATGCATGGTCACACTTACCCATATCTGTTTATTTATGTACACATGTTTAGCTACCATGCGTTCGTGATTCTGTACGTTCAAATATGTACACATATTTAATCTATCTAAAATAAAGTATATTATTGAGATAAAGTAATGAAGTTGTGTCACATCATTGGAGGGACAAATAACAATCTAAATTAGTTCCTAAAAGTTAATAAGTCGCCGAGACTTGGTCAGTCATTAAAATCATTTTGAGATTTTGCCATTTGTTGTCAGTACCTTTTAATGCACATTTCGTGACAAGGTCAGGCGACCTTGGATTTTGTATTGATTGTATACTTTCTTAAAGTTAGAGTGACTATGATTCTGTATCATAACGATTTTCACTTAGAAGTAATAATACCATTCGTTAAGAAATTCCTTAAGATTTCATTCCATTTTTTCGATAAAGTAAATCAAACAAAAAACAAAAACAAATGACAAATAAATTGACAGTTTGCCTTTATTTACTATATGTAATAACACCTTTCTCAAGTTATGGGGTATTTACAAAAACTGCTGCATGAGCATATACTTAAGTTTAAATAGAAACATAAATATAAACTTATACTTAAAGTTAAGTTTGATTTGTTTTATAACATCACCTCAACTGTTAGACAGTACAAATTGTAAAATAAGACTTGTCAGAGCTGATTACCCAGTTACTCACGTGACCTAAAAATTAATACTCACGTGTTTGTCTTAATTGAAATGTTACTTACTCTGCAACGTGGCTTGCATACATTTTTGATTTAACAGTCGGGTTTTTTGCTTTATTTTGGGGGATTGGCAACAGCAAAACGCGCGTTAATGGCTCTTTTCAGGGAACAACAATTTATTTGATTGTATGCGACAAAAATTGCCTAAGCTGTTAGGTGCCACCTTAAAACCGATTATTAGGCCTCTAACATCACACTTACGGATGTGTTTCTCAAGTACAGGCTGCGAAAGACAAGGGATATTCCGTATTCTTATCGTTAAGATATGACGTCATTTAATAGAAAGTACTGAGTTGTGTAATGAAAATGGAGTATTTCTGTCAGAAATGCGTACAATACCTGATTGTAAACATTGTTTATGCTTTACCTATTTTTATTGAACAAATTGTTATAGGCTCCACCTACAAAATAGTTCGACAGTGTATTATAGTACATGCTATATTTGTTAATTGCCGTCATCGTTGTGTGTTTTATTTACGAAGAAACATAATAATCTTATTCCAACCTTTTTAAAGGATGCTAAAAAGTCAATGTGTCTTAAACAAGTTCGGACACATATTCAGTTACATTTTTTACATTAATAATCTTGATTAAGTTTTTTTAAAAATACGTGCATAACAATATTTTGTGATGAAAGCCCAAAAGGCTACATACCGTTTAAAGTGATTGCATTTTCGTAAATGTTGTAAACTGTAGTTACAATACTTAAATTATGTTCTTATTTTCTTTCTCGGTAGAATAAAATTTTACTCATATATCTTAATCTATCGGATTATTTCAAATATATATTCTTGTGAGTTGGAACTTCGGATCGCTGTTTTTGCAAAAATTAAATTTGTATTAAATTCGAACAATTATGATACCTAAAAAATTACATCAACATTCCATTTCTGTCTTGAAATTAAATTACCTTTATTTTTATGGTAGACAATTGTGTAAATTTGAGAACTATTAAAGGGTTTATATAGTTAATAAAAGGGGTGAAATATTTAACATGTAATTGTTATATACAGAAAAAAAAATTGAACGAATCTTTTCTAATGACAAAAGATTGATGAAGAAATAAACTTATTCAATGTTTGGTAAAAATATTGGAATAGTTCTTGGTAACAAAGATCGAGATATCATATATTGAATATTTCCATACAATGCTGGATGGCCTATTCCCTACTGCATAAGTATTATATACACGATTTGCTTGAATTTGAAAGAAAGTATACAGGTAAAGGAGTAGAACTTATAAAACACTTTCCCTAATGGACACAGGATAGAAATGTTTACAGCTTCATTGTTGTGAAGAATATGATAAGCAATAAAATATTTAAGGTGGTATTCTTAGGTTTGGATCAAAATGTTGTTGTTTTTTAATAACCAAAGAAATCTTTGCTTCTTGAAAAGGTCCTGTGAATGCTGTTCATGGATGTCTTAGATCTCTGTGACATCCAATCATGTATCCCCATGTTGCAAATAGGTATTTCTTATCAAGTCCACGCTGCAGCGATAGCTATGCGCTTTTCATGGAGTCGGAAAAAAGCAATCATTAAGAGTGATTCATTTTGCGATTGGTTCATTGATGATCTCTGTTACATTCAAGCATCTATCCCCATGTTGCTAACTGGTATTTCCTATACAATCCATGCTGCAGAGATAGCTATTTTTAAATTAAGACACGAGATTTCTTACTTGTAAGAAGATGCTATATCGTCATCGGTGTAACAGGCTCTTATGACGATACCTGATTTTAGCAGAAATCACTATCGGGCTTTTCATGGAGTTAAAAAAATAAATAATTATGAGTGATTCTTTTTTCGATTGGTACTGTCTAACAATAAAGGTAGTGTTCAGAATAGTCTTTTTTTTTAGATTCCAGTATTAGTTAACGTAGAAATTATGCCAGATCTTCTCAATACATAAGCTAGATAATGTTACACGTATTTGATATATGTATGCTATCGGATACCACCTTTAACTATAAACCTTACATATCCTATAGTTAACATGTTCGATAAAAATGACATTGGTAAAACGCGATTGCTTTAGAAATAAAACTGCATTGTTTGAAAAAATATCAACGACGTTATAGTAGGGCAGTTATTCATGTTTACATTATTTAATAATATTCAGTCACCATTAAAGCTTTATGTTTTTTTTGAATAGATTATTGATAGCCATGTATTGATGTTTATACTTTTTTTTAATATATTTCACAACAACAAAAAAAAAACCTAACTATGTAACAGCGGTGCCTCAGCGTGTGGAATTGATTCATTTTCTGTCAATCTGTTTGGAATTAGACAACAATAGGTAAATAAGAAAAGGTCCTATCAAAATTTTCACAGATATTTAAATTGTTTATCTACCTGTAGACAAAGGCAAACAAACGTTTGTTTATCTAACAATAAGGATTTTTGCTGTGCATTTGTCATGCACTTCGTCTTGCACATACCAATATGTCGATGCAATTCACGTTGATTAACTCAAAGTTATGTGTCATGGCTGAGAAAGCACAACCTATTTATCCCACTATTTTTATTTTAACTATTATAGTAAACTATGTGTAAATTTAACACCAGTTAAGTATTAAAGCAAACAATTTGTAAATTTTGAACTAAGCTGTAGGCTCAACGTTTCGATAACTGAGATCAGCTAACCAATCTTTCACAAAATAATCCTCGATTTATCAACTGTGATTCGACGGTGATTAAATGGCCCCAATTTTAAGATATTCTTAATTGAGATACACTTTCACGAATTAAATGCTATTAGAACAGAAATAACATTTAATGATAGATGCATGTAAAGTTATCAGTGTATATATTAAAATAACCAATACATGTTGTAACATACATATTTGTCACAATTATATAGCTTTAGTTATAATTCTATTTAAAATACATTAAAACGGTGACTGACGGTCACAATTGTGAGACAGCAAGTTGGACTTCTGTCTGTTCATATCTCCAGTCGTGACCTATATATGTGACGAATATTGGGCAGTGAACTGATTTTATTGCTTCAAAGTGTAACATCAGTTTAAACATTTATGCAACAAGGTATCCATCATGCACTTTATAGAAATATGTTATATAATATAAACAAATTAATGGTCTAACAAACTTTTCTGACCGCCGTACAAAACTCATCAAGATTGTTTTTGCTTTTTGCTTTTTGTTGTTGTTAACAACACGTAAATCAGTCGTTGTGTTGTATTGCTAGTAACTGACATTTCTACAGACATTTCTTTGCTGTTAATGTAAACTAACAATTTGGACATTCACTACTGGAATAGTGTCTCTATATCTCTCCAGTCGTCTCCTATATTGGTGAGACAACTTGAGCAATATGCATATACTTGCACAGTAGGTACAACTTCGGGATTTTGTTTGAATTTATTATATACTATGACAGTTGCGTATAATTAATCGGCTAGCTGTGATAGAACATTTGGAGTCCATTATTTATTACCTGTTCACAATAACACAAACAATTTAAAGTGGACAGGGATTTTTATCGAATGACGACATAAATGTGTTCTTTTCCGTTATGAAGTCGGCTGTTTAAATTCAAACCAATCTCTCATGTTCTATGTTGTTATTGTTGTTTGTTTGTTTTTATCTCCAGTACAAGTTTTAATTCATGATGCTCGTGTTTGCTGTTAGTTTTCATTTTTGATATGATATTTTTATTTACACTGTGCTAAAAACCTTCAGGAAGTTCACGGTAGGAGCGCTCCACAAACACGTTTCAAACATCTCAGTCGATCCTTATGCCGACTACCCGTTCCAAGGCTGTAATTATTAGTTTTTCTATTTGTGAATATTGTCTCGCCTCCTTTATTTTTTCAATTTATTATTAAGTCTAAGCGCGTTTGTCTTGAGATAATCCAAATTTTATTATCTGTGTTAATTAAATACTTATATAGGACCCTTTCCAATTTTCCTATAATATATATATATATATATATATATATATATATATATATATATATATATATATATATATATATATATATATATATATATATATATATATATATATATATATATATATATATATATATATATATATATATATATATATATATATATATGTGTGTGTTTGTGTGTGTGTGTGTGTGTGTTATTTCTCGTCTCACATTGTGTCACTTTAGCATTAAACATCATGATGCATGGCGGACTAAACATTACAATTTCCGAACATTCCGAAAGTTAAAAGAAATATTAAACAAAGACCGTTATTACAACCGCCTGCCAAGAGTGTACCTATCAGACACAATGCACACAATTTCGTAACTGGAATGCCCTAATATTCGGAATGTAAACAATAACAACCAACAGCTCATTATATTGCCATAATTATACTTACTTTGTAGTGTACTTAATGAGTTGTCAAATGTAAATGATGATTTTGCTATGGGTTAATATATATATAAAGCTAAGTATAAAAGCATTCATTTACCAGCTCCCCGCGGAAAGAAAGTACGGCATATCTAGCAACCGGATCAAACTAAACTGTTTATACGCGAGAAATTACAGCTGAACAATGCATTTTGGATAATTGTTTACAGTTAAATGTGATCAAAATATACATTGTACCCCCTAAAGGAGAACGTTTATATTTTCATAACAAACATTGCAGTATGAACATCGGGAGCTATAAATATCTTGTGTATCTTGATGGCCGCCTTGTCACACAGTGTCTTGACCTGTTCCACGGTGTACTTGTAGCTGTTGGTATCACTCTTACCTAGTTTCACCCTTTCACCACGGGAAAATCTCAAAGTCACGCTGGTGTTAGCTGCCATATAAATTTATATGTATATAGTTATTAGAAGATGTATAGTCTGTTGTTTAAGAATATGGAATGGAAAATTTATCGCTACCTAGTAGCCACATTTGCGTTGAAAAATTACACAAACCATACCGTTATCGACTTTGTCTTGAAATATGACATTATCAAAATATTGCTTTTAAGTTAATTTTCTTTAGTGTCAGAGGTCATCAAAGGTTGAAACAAACGGTAGGTGAAGTGTTCGATACAATGTGTTTAATGAAACAGACAAAGCGTTAAACAAATATAGAACTGGTGGAACAATGTTATTGTATCTACATAAATATCCCCTTTTCCATGCGAGTTACCTCAATAAAGGAAAACAGTGTGAACTAGTGTATGATTGATAAACATATTGAAATGCTGACTGTATTTCTACTTACGGATTGTGTGCATCTGGTCAATCTTTGATATGGCATTTATCCTCCATTGACTTGGGCGATCACTTCAAAAGTTTCTTTTGAATGTTCCGTCAATGTTGAAAGTAGACGGGTCGATTGTTGTTCCGAATTCTTTGTTAAATCTTGTGAACAGATTACGGTACGTCTCGGTGAATCCAGATTTAAGATCAACGCCTAAGTATGCTTTCACAATGTCGTTGCCATCAGCAGTGATGTCCACGGTCATCACGAATATGTCCTTGTCTAAACAAGATATCAGTTTTATGCGTTTACAAATATGGTATCACATTGTGTTTAATTTATGTTTTTCTTCTAGTTAGAGGTTGTAACCCAATGGCAGTTTGCGACACAAACGTACAAACCTGACCATGTTTCGAAGCTTTCCTTTAGGTATCGAAGTAAAAAATTATAAGAAGTAATTTGTATAAAAATATAAAGAAGCAGTGAAATCATTACTGTAACAAAACATATTGAATATTACAAAATGAAGTCACCCCAACGAAGAAAATTTTGTTCAAAATGGAGAGGTTTTAGTATCTGTCTTCAATGCGTCTACGACTAGTCAGGTGCTAACACCAACAAACTGCCTATACATTTTTAACTTTAGTGAAAGAGCCAACAATAAATACATAATTCATTATAAGTAGTGTAAGCCTTTTCATCTTGATATTTTAATAGTTTTGCTAATATTGATAACTTACGATAAGACGAATGTGAAATCTATACTTAATTTTTGAAAGCCGATTTTTGATTACAATTAATTGTTGTATTTCTTCGCCTGTTTTTGTGATATAGCTTTGTATTAGTTTCACCCACCGGTCATAGCATTGACGACGTTCTTCAGAAATGAAGTCTGTTCGTCATAAGGAATGTTTTGAATGGATCCGCCAAGCATCACGATTATTTTCCGGTTTTTGCCATTTTTGCTAGATGGACAAAAAAGTAAAATAATGGAAATTGAGAGACTACAGCAGGATATCCGAATAAATCATAACGTCGCTGTAAACAAAATCGAAGGAATAAATACTTAAATTTTAGATAATGTATGAGTTGTTTATCTTTAAATTAAATCGGTCACATGAAATATTTATACCATAATAACATTAAATGACGCTTAAACATACTTATAATTGTAAATTTTGTCAAAATAAACTGCTGATTGTTTATGGTAAATATTTTTATTTATACCAAACTGTCAGTGATAGATTTACTTTCTGTCATTTTAATATTACTCTCCCATGTCGACCCTACCGGACGGCATCCAATCCCACACTGTAATCTCCCGGGATAGGCAACACGGTCAAACGATCGCCGTATTCGGCGGCAATCACTTTGCTCTCCTTCTGCAGCGTATCTGTAAACAATAACGGAATACAGCAATATGATAAGGTCAAGAATTGAAAGCACGGGGCGTTCCGCAAATCGAATTAAAGCAGCTCAGTCGTGTGTTTTGCCGATTAAGTGAGCCTTGTAGGTAACGAGTTTTATCCATGTGTGTTAGTGTGTGTTAGTGTGTGTGTGTGTGTGTGTGTGTGTGTGTGCGCGCGTGTGTGAGCGTACGGGCACACGTGTGCAAAATATCGTCAGTTTTGTTATAACTTTAAAATTGACTTTGTCCACTTTGTGCTCGTGTGAAACAATGAGTTTTACTGTAATTAGAAATGTATAAGTTTCTGCAAGATATAACTTTCTTGAATAAGCGATGAAACACAAAAAAAGAAGCTAAGCGTTATAAAAGTGTTCTTAAAATGAGATGAAATACATACTATGTTAAATAGTATGCTATCTAAATGCCAGAGTGGTCCATTAGCGATACATAAACTGCACACTATACTTAAATAGTGGGTTAATTTCCGTATAATTTGTTGTCATATTTGTTCGTTTTTATGAGGATCTAAATTCAGCTTGTTTTGTGTACGTCAGCCCTTTAGAAATGCGAGGCGCAACAAAACTTTAAAATGTAACTGTATTTCTTTCTCTTTTTTTTTGAAACAATGCAATTAAGGCAAAACAAATTTACCGGCGGAAATATCGATCGGATACAAGTTGAGTGAGTCTTGTTTCTGGAGAAGACAATCAATAAGCAGGCGAGTATTCTTCATGTAGCCACTTCCGAGGTCTACAACGTCACATGGTTGTTCGATACACGACACGATGTCCTGAAACGGTAGGCAAATTTATCCGCATTATTATATGAAAAGGCAAAGATGCGAAACATCGAAGGTCGTTGTCGGGCAATAACAGAAACTGTCCAAACACCAGGAAAGGCCGATTGTACGCGATTCACAGAAGCGTGTACTTATGTCTTTACTTACATTGTATATAGCCTTTCGTTGCAATATGTTGCTTACTATTTTGTACAAATAAAATATTCTTCATATTTGGAGGAATACAAGATAAAATATACATTAACATGTTTAAGTTCTTTAAACTTACTATCAATCTCCTGATCGTAAGTGTGATTCAGCACCATCAGTATAGATGGCTAGCGATATAATATAGTTTTTTTCTCAATTTGAAGGTGTGTTAAAGCGTGAAAATATGCACAAGCTGAATTGTTTGCCTGAAGTACAAATATGTGGAAATAATTGAAGGCACGTTTTGTCTTCAACTACAATTCGTATATTTGTAGTCGACCTATAACCGAATGATACAATAAAACAATTAAAAACTAGTAAAGACAATAAAAACACGGTTAAACACACGGTTTCTGATGTTTGCACGCAAATCCGTGTCAAACCTCATCCAGCCCGCATACATTGTGGTCAGAAATAATATTGAAATAATGGCATCTAGGTCTGTTGTTATATAACTTACGGTAGATATGTTGTTGTTTTTTTGTATGATTCATCAATGATCAAACTAGCTTTGAACTGTCATCGGGTTTCTCTGTTTTAGATAAAAATATACTAACGTGCAATAAGAAATGTTATATTTACGTTCACACGGGTTGTCAAATTAGATGTCTCAGAGCGGTTGCAGTAGTAAAACTGGTTCTCGAGCTTGTTCTTCTCAAACAAGCGAAATCCTTCTTGGTCATATAGATACCATTCTGGGAAGAACTTGGGACAAGCCTGAACACCTCGCAGAATTTCTTCGCCCATTGTTGGATAGAAAGTTATTTTTTCTACCTTGGATGTTCTGAAAGGAGCTATTATTCAATGCAAAATTTTACAGTATATATAGTACAAATTATATACCCGATTCGTGTAAAAACACCCTACGCGTTGATCAGTGAAATACATTTCCAAGCCTATTCGTAGTTGTTTTTTTTGTAATTTAAGATAAAAAGTTTAATTGCTAGCAATTTCCGACAAACATGCAAACGTTGCAAAGAACGCTTACGTATGGAGTGGATAGCAAAAATTGAAGACGTGTAATGACAAAATACAGCAAATATTAAAATATGTGCAAGACTATGACATCTATGTATATATGTATATATTTATATCCAGTTGATATGCATTTTTATATAGTGTTAGTAGAAAAGACGTAGCTTAATGACAATTTACAATGAGATGATACACACATAGAAAACCCGATTGGTTGATGGCTTGTTTCGGTCAATCGGTAAAACTACTAACTGTGGTGCTCAAACAGTTCACATACAGATGTCAACTATCACTCTTTTTTTAGAGATATCTAAAAGAAAAAAGTAGACCCACTATACTAACAATAATCAAAGTAAATAAGTAAACTACATAAAATTGCATGCAATAAAATGTTTGAACGAGAATATTGCCTGGGCAACATTTTAGTCAAAGTGTGGCGCAATGGGGCCCCGTAGTAGAGACCAACATTATCCCATGATTACAATTTTATAAGTGAAAGTTACATTTTACAATCTAACATCAGTGAGGCGTGAATACCTCTCTCTAACGTGTTCACCCCCCACACCTCCTACTCTCCTCTGCCTACTTCATCTCTACCTTTCCCATTCTGCACTCCTACCATATATAGTCTAAACTAGTTGCTCATCCGAACTGAGCTCGCATATATTTTTGACGATCGTGTCAATTCGGCAGTGCACAAGTCACGCAACCCGCATATATTTTGACGTGTTCATCAGTCACGGTCCTGGATCGTGTCTTTTGTTGCTATTTTACTAGTTTCCCGGTACACAAAATGTATATTGTATCATTTGGGCTATTATTCATATCATTTATTGTCCAGCTTCAAGTTAACTTGCACTTAGTTGAATTAAACGGCACGATGTCTTTAACTTACCAATTATAACCAATTATTATTTAACTGAAAACTAATAAAATGGAAATATTACATCACAAAATCATAAGCCCGTTTGCCATAATACTAGTTTATTGCTTCTGTTCTTAATAGCTTAGGCTCATGAATCTGCACACTGTGATGACACGTTGTTTTTCATGTTTAATTTTAATTTGCCTTCTAGATATATATAAATACGTGTATGTGATGAAATGGTGTTTAAAACAGGTTGTGTTGTAATTTGGGTTTCAACACCACCTATCCTTTGATGAACTGTTATAAACTAAGTATCAATAAAGTATAATGACTCCAGTACAACTAGGCTTAAACACAGATAAGTATGTAAGTATGTATTTAGACGTGTTAGCGGTAGGACTCGACATTTCTGACCAAACCTAGTTTAAATAAACATCGGAATAAACCATTATAGCTGTACAGATCTAGGTAAATGTTGCTTTTTGATTTTCTACACCTGTCTAAAAGGTGAACCATAACGCAGCAATCGTCATTTCAAACATGCATTTCCTATCTGAGCCACGATGCAGAATTAGCTATTTTAAACGAAAAAAACAACACGTGACCACTTATGGTTTATCTTATCCCTGTCATCCTCTGGGACATCGATGTCTACTTTTAAGTGGAATTGTTACTTTCATAGATTCGAAATAATTGAATAGTAAAGTGGTAATTAACACTTTACTGAGTTTTACTGGCCTAAATTTGAGAAGATGTTGAAAATTGTCAAAGCTTTTACTAAAGTATTATTTTCCTGCAGAAATCGTGTACACCCACCCCACTACCCCATACAGAGGTCAGTTAGTGTTACATATATTAGATATAGGCAAAGTGTCGAATACCACCTTTAAAATATCGACCTTAAATCGATGGTGAAAGTGTTGTGCTATTAATTTTCAAATTCAGTTGCTCTGTATTCTGAATACATAAAACAAAGGGACTATCAAAGTCGTTCAATGCAACATTTATACACATGTGTTCTGAACATTGAACTAGGCTAGTGTACAAGATCGAGTGTATACATATATCGGTGGTCTAATCTGCAATCAGTGAGGCTGTTTGTTTGTTTGTTTATTGGGTTTATCGTCCCACAAACAGTATTTCAGTTATCTGGAGACCGTGTCCTCTTGAAGCATATCTTGTGCTGCCTTCACTAGTACTTTCAAAGCACTGACGGACACAAATTTGATTTTCTTTTGCAGACTTTAACAAACATTGAATGACTGGGTTATAATTGACATTGTTTATTTGTTATTATTATATTTATGTAATATGCTTGTTTGTATTTTTAATAGGTCATTTTATCTTTTGTACATGGTAGGTACGTTCTTCGACAGTAATACCGTGTGTATTTTAATAGAACATCATTTAATTTAATTAGTTAGAAGAATCCATTATGCAAATATGTTATCAAACGATCATTATTTTTGAAACTACAACGTTTGTATCGATTTTACTGATTATAATCAAATGGCAAAGCAATATTTTATAATATTATAGCAAAACATAAGAATTTAATATGCATTCATAAATATATTATGAACCCATTAATGTTTTCACAGAGAACAGATACTGTTAAGTTGTACGTTTATGCATTTTAAAGATATTGTTGCTTATCTCAAATGCATCTCTGATGAATTATGCAGTGTAGTGTATTTACAAAGAATAAGAGGCTATCAGGCTGCTAGCAGTAGTTCAGCCAGTGTCATTTCTTTATATAACTGTTCTTCTTGATTTATTGATTATTTTATTTGTTTACTAAATCATGCAGAATGTATTATACCTTAGTATCAGTGCATTCATTAATTCTTTAGGTAATATATTACTTTATTAATTGTTTAATACAAAGTAGATGAATAGGATACATTTAAATAGATAGAGTTTCATCTGTGAAGATACAGAATGCAAATAGAGCTAAGGTATTACTTTCATGCATGAGTTTCAAGTACATTGAGAAAATTACAACATTTAGAACCACCAGTGAAACATAGAGAGAGTCTTAAGCCATATAAGGAATATCTGATTGATCAAATGGAAATATCTTGTGCTTTACTGCGCATTCTTGCATCTGCGTCGATGTACGAATGCCGAAAAGGGCACTTGGCCTCTGTGGTGAAAAATGTTTGCGTATCACAATAATCATCATGAAACATTACAATTTAATATACTCTGCAATATTTTAATTGATTCTGCAGACAATTTTAATCATGAAATTATGTTATTTCTGCTCGCAACTCACAGTCACAGACAGGCAGATTTTATCCTTAGTTCAAGTTGTTCATACATTTAACATCAATAAAACAACAAAAGTAGTGCGTTTAGAAAAGGACATACAAACTTACACATATAAATGGCTGTTACCTTACCTTATAAAGTAATTCCATTTATAGATTGAGTAGCTGCATTTGAAAGAGCAGTTAAGCTTAGCTAAAATGATTTTTTCTCTTACAATGTAATTGCCAGTTGCCTGAAATACTGCTTGCATTAAAGGAAATGAAATCAACATCTGAGATATTTAAATATTTCCGACCTGTAATAGATCATTTCCCAAACGCTGTTGTCTTTGTACGACCTGTGCATGCTTATCTCTGTTGTAATATGTATTAACTTACATATGCCCTCATGTTAAACAAAGTAACACTTTTTATGTTTTGAGTACTGTTTAAAAACTTGACGCTCTGTACATCGTGCGAGAGCACATATTTATGTTTAAACACAGTGTCTTCAAAATTGATATACCATTACAGTTACAACATTTGAGCATTGACATATATTGCATTTCTGCTTTTTTTGTAGAATGAACAACGACCTTGTTTATTTTGCATAAAGTAAATAATACGTGTTTGTCTAAATAAGTATTATCTAAATAAAATATTGTATCTTATTGTTTATTTTTTCCCACATGGAAATGTCATATTTTCCCCCTCACTATATTTGTTCACAAAACAGTTGCTCCAATATTATCAAGAAGAGCTCAGATATCGATTGATACAAATTTTTCTCGGTGTTTTTTTAATAAAACCTAAGCGGGTTATGTAACATTACTTTTATTTGTATGACATAATAAGAATGGCCTAGTTAACCCGTGTCCACTGAGTGTACAGACAATTTCGAGATTGGAATAAAGCGCCACATATTATGAACAAATATATTCGTTTTGAATTATGGCCACTTCATTGAATTTCAAAATATTAAGCTATGTTTACTGTGCCAAAATGTGCAGTCAGTCCTGATAAATATTGACAAACAGGGGGAAACATTGTTACAGTGTTTTACAAACAAGGTCTCACTTTTTTGCTTTATTACGTGTTAGAGTCTTCAACGATGATTCGAACTGATGAATGCTATGACATAATTATCTGCAGACTGAACTTATACTGTTTGTACAAGAACATGTTATTAAGGAACGTTTTATATTCATTCATTGCATCTTGTATTATTGTTATATTTTTATTTATTTATTTGTTTATTTATTATTTATTATTATTATTATTATTATTATTATTATTATTATTATTATTATTATTATTATTATTATTATTATTATTATTATTATTATTATTATTGTTGTTGTTGTTATTATTATTATTAATATCATATTTTTATAAAATATATCAATCGAAACATTCCCGGAAGAGAAACGCCCATTCTCATTCACTTTATGGAGTATTACACTTTTCCGTATACTATGACATTTCAAACAGTTAAACATGATTGCAATATCAAGAGTAAAGTTTATGTTATAAAATCATATAAAAAAGCAAAATTCACAACATATTTAACTATTTTAATATTTGGTTGTAAGCAGCATACTTACAACGTTTGAATCTTATTTTACAATAAAACCGGATGAAAATGTGTTACTTGATGATTTGTGCATTGTTAAATCACATTTATTTGACAGCAGGCAACATACAAAGTAGCAATTTCAAAGCTACCTAATTGTTCGAGATGTTGACCAGTATCAGGCGTGCTTACCTCTTTGTCCATCTGTTAATACGTATCAACGTTCACATTATATTCAATGCTATCTATCTTCTACATTCCCTTCTGACTTACATTGCAAGCATAATAATATAAATATCATGCCAACATTTTACAAGTTAGGTTAGATATTCTGAATCAGAAATCTAAACGCTAGAAGGCCATAATTAATTACATATAGTATGAAATTAGAGAAAAGGTTATATGACAATTATCACAAATGTTAAAATTTGCTCTATCGCCAATCAAAAACATAAACAAATTAATGTAAAATACTGAGCTGAGACATTATACACATAAAGACAATCAACAAAAAGTATGTTGACATACGACCAGTAGTGTAAACAGTATTATATTTTCTTGAACGTTAGAAATGGAACAGTTCCCTAATATGTCTAACGATTTTTTTCTCAGCGGGCTTTGAACCAGGAACTCAAATTCCAGTATACGATTATTTACATAATTAGGGATACTATAAATACTTCAATGATATAAATTTGTCAATTATATAAATATTTTAATGTTGCATGTGCAAACGTGTATTCTAACTATTAAACTAGGCCGGTATGTGAGATAGAGTGTATACATGTAAGCTATATATGAGACTAACAATATGCTAAAATAAAACCATCATATATGACCAGGAACGAGATCATCAGGGTACACATATGACAGTAGGATCAGCTTTTTCAAATATAAATATTTACAATGTTCTCCGAGAATGGACGACATTTTTAAATTGTCCTATAATGTAAACTTAAAGTTAACACACTAATTTCGGAAAGCAAGATACAAGCAAACATAATACATCTGTATTTGGAGACGTGTCGGGTTGGGGGGGGGGGGGGCAGAGGTAATGATTTATGATAAAAATTGGATAACAACATATAGACTAGAGGTATTACTGAACAGCCCATATATTTAGTTATTTTTGTATTGTTGCTAAGCATGCATGCCTTCATTATGTAATTCCAATCATTATTTACTATTCAATCTAAACGACAGAGACCTTTTAATGTTACAATTTCTGATTCATGTTGATATTACAAATGTTTGCATACTCTGTAAACATAGGTGTGTCCTAATTCAACGTATACGTAACTGTTTGCGTGTCCGAGATCAGTAATAGGGAAAGGTTTACACGAAAAATATGCCTCATGGGCCTGTTTGGTTTAAAACACAACGACAAAATTTATCAGAATTTTCCAAGTGCTTACAAAGGTTACCGAGATACGCCCTAACCCCGCCCCTAGGATGTTAGTCGTGACACCAGTTATAACGTTTAAGAACTGAGAGTATTACATTAAATATATACCAACATCGCTGTTGATATTGTGTTGTGAGGATGTAACCTTCCGAAAGCTGACGAAACCGGTCAGGACAGATTTACAAATTATTAACACAAACTATATTCTATTTCAAATAGTTCAGTTATAAAAAACACGTATAAGCAAGAACAATACGAAAAATGCTTTTAGTTTACCTATACTTACAGGTTACAAATAGTGTAGCATTTATATTCCACTAACGTCCTTACTGGAATTATTTTAAAATAAAAAAAATAAACCCTATACTTTATCGGTCATTGTTTTTTTTAAATAAGCATGAACATAAGAATCCGAAGAAGAACATAACGCTAAACAGGCAGAACTATATTACTAACAGTTTACTGGAGATGTGATAAAGTCTGTTAAGTATAAACATTACGTGCTATACATGAATATTGTTTACCGGAATTGTGTATCAAATCTCCTTAGTATATCAACGCTTAACAATGTACACATCTATACGTTAAGCCATTGCGGAAGATTTAATGCATGTATACACCCTTATGGTGTCCGGATATTCCCCATTGTATGAACTTGTGCGCATTTGATTGCTATTTATGTAATAGAGTTTTTTTTGTCTGTTTCACCCTTCATTATGTGTGTCCAGTGGTGCAATCATTTGACTGCCCATCATTATTATTTCTTTTAATAAATTTAAATTTAAAGGGATTTAAAACTTTATCATTGCTGCGAATGAACATAAAATAATTTCATAATTTCGTAAACAACAATGTCACAACAAAGGCATGTTTTTGTGCACATATTCTGACGTCAGAAATTTGTATGAATATTTCAGTCAATATCATGCGATATTCACCCGTTTTCCGTTCTTGGCAAATCTATAAATAGACATCTGAATATCTCCTTCAAGGTTACCACTGTTATCCCGCTTCTGCCTTTAATAACTCCTTGTGTGGAACGATGTGGCAAGCTACGATTAAATCCGTCATTCGGGGAGACGTTGGAGCTCATGAACAAATTCTCACACGTACTAAATCTCTGTATTGTTCACCAAAATATGAATATCTTCATGTTGAGTTTATAGTTAGCTTACTAAAGAACACAATGTAGTTAAAGCAATGACATATCTAATAAACATATTAAATAGAGTCCACGTACAAGACTTTTCACCAAACAGTTATTAAACCTCTCGATTAATTTATAAATTGATGTGTTAATGAATCAACAGTATGTAAAATAGCAAGAACATTAATGTAGTGTTCGTTTATATCTCCATTCGCTGCGTAGATAGTTATATGAGTTTGAAGATGCATATCTAAAAGTTATGAAATAAAATACTTATTGACATAAATTCTTGTATACTTAATATTTAAATGTTTTGTAAATGATTCCTGACCGAGGCATCCGGCTGCCCATTACTGGTTTTAACAATATAAGACTGCCTTCTTCTTCTTCTTCTACTACTACTACTACTTCTTATTATTCTTCTTTTTCGTCTTCTTCTTCTTCTATCTTTTTTTTCTTCTTTCTTCATCTATTTCTTACCATCATCATTCCTATGCTTTTTACTTTTCCTTCTTTTTTCTTCTTAAGTTTCTTCTCCTGTTCCTTCTTCAATTGTAGTTTTCAACCATTTCAGGATTAGAGAAAGATCTTGGTCATTGGAGTGTTCTTCCCTGATTTTTACATTTGGAAAACCCCAGGAAGAGTCGCCCTTGTCAACACTCAGGGTGATCCAGCATATCTTTAAATCCAGCCCGCCATTTGTAGAGGACTCAATTTCCAGATACACTTCCTCAGGTTGATTGAGAAGCGTATGTCGCCCACTGTTTTGCACTGTCTTGCCATCTTCGCACACTTTCGGCTGCATTTTCTGAGCTTCAGAGCCACTATCTGAGCATGAACCTGATCTCATGGCATCTACATTATGCTCACCCAGGCTCACTTATGAGGCACAGCCGTCTCCCCTTTCCCCTCCCAAAGGGGTCAAATGGACAGCGTAATCGACATCCTTACAAAAGGATTCCCACGCTTGCTCAACTCGCTTGCAATATTTGCAACCGCCCTACGGAAGCTCGCTTGACCCGTCGGATGGAAGATGCATATCACAGGTTTTCTGTGGTTTTCTGGAAAGAGAATTCGCATTTGAATTACTCTTTCGAACTCTATGCCTCAGAACCATATTATATTGGCTCAGTTCCCTCATCCATCTGGCCAGCTGCCCCTGCGACTCCTTGAAATTCAGCAGCAATGTAAGACTTGAATGGTCAGTGCGCACAGTTAACGGTTTACCAAGCAAGTAGTATCTGTACTGCCGGGTAAAACGCACAACTGCCAGTAGCTCCTTTCTGGTTATACAGTATCTTGTCTGCTCTGTGGGGAGCGCAAAACTACCGTATACCACTACTTTTTCAATGCCATCTTGCACTTGGAGAAGCTGCGCACCGATTGCATTGTCTGGCGCATCTGTGTCGAGGATAAATTCACCTTTTTTCGTGGAAGCGCAAGTACAGGGGGCTCTGTCAGACTCTTTTTAAGTAAATCAAAAGCCTCCTGTTGCTCCTTTTCCCAGCTAAATTTACCTTTTCCGATTAAACTATACAGAGGTACTGCCTTCTCAGAGATTTTTTTTACAAAATTTCTGCGATAATTAGCGAGCCCCATAAACCTTTCCACATCTTTGGAAGATTCAGGAACAGGCCATTCCGTACTTACCTCTATATCAGCTTTAGTCAATTACAAGCTATCAGCGGTCACTTGCCTCCCCAGAATTTCTACTTCTTTCTGAAACAATATGCATTTCTTTGGTTTCAACTTTAGCCCAAATTGACGGAAGCGTTTGAGGGCTTCCTCAGTATTAAGCAGATGTTCATCAAAGCTTTTACCCATGACAAGAATATCATCCAGGAAAGCCAAGGTCGTTTTCCAGGTCAAACCCCTCAAGACCAAATTCATCACACGTGAGAATGTTGCAGGGACATTGCAAAGCCCGAATCCCATCTTAACGTGCTGGTACAATCTGAACTTTGTGTGGAAAGCAGTTTTCTTCCGGTCTTCCGGGTTTATGTTTTTTTGCCGATATGCAGAGTTGGCATCTAACTTGGTGAACCATACATTTCCAGACAAAGGGTCTAGGCAGTCGTCCACCAATGGAAATGGGAAAACGTCCTTGACAATCACCTTATTAAGATCACTATAGTCTATGCACCAACGGACTGTTCCGACTCGCTTGCGAATCAGGACTGGAGTTGAGGCCCAATCAAAGTTGGATTCCTATATTACCCCTGCTTCGGTCATTTTTCTTGAATGATTTTCTTCCTCCTCAGCAAAACCCACGGGTGTCCGTCTCAATCTCATCTTCACTGGCTTTGCTTCACCAGTGTCGATTTGATGTTCTGTTGCATTGAAAGTCCCCAAGCCAAACTCAACTTGTGCAAAGACATCTTCGCTTTCCGTCTTTGTCAAATGCTTCTGGGAAACTTCAATTGTGTCTTTCAGGTGATCTGGAATCACAGTTACATTTCCTCTGTTTAGGTACAGAAGACAGCTTTCTGCGAGACGTCCTCACCTGATTGACTTTAACATCCGCTTGACGTGTCATGGACTTTTCATTTTCCATGATTTTGCCAATTGGATATGCTCGTCCAATCTCTCGACCCTTCTTTAAAGTCTGTTGACGATCAGTTGTGTTAAAAATACACATTACCGGCTCGTCTCCATCACTATGTAGTACTCTTGGACCGAATACCTTTTCATCCTCTTTTGGTTCAATCATATAGTCTCCAAGGTTTCCATCCATGGTGCACCTAATCTTAGCAATTGGATGGGGGGAATGACACATCTTTTTGCCACGCTTACTCTTGCTACAATGGGGTTTACCGTGTCTTTATTGACAGAAAAGGTGATCCTTTCTCCCCCATGCTCTAGAGTTCCCATTCCTACATCTATTATTGCTTACCCTTTTTGAGCAAGTCAAATACCCAGTAGCATTTCTTGCTCTTTAGGTGCAACATATATAGGCCCCTTGTTGATTGAGTGACCTCTTCCAATACTTATTTCCTCGGCAATAAATACTTCCATTGACATTTCTTTTCCAGCTGTATCTAGATGTATTGATTTAACCTTCTTTGTTTTTCTATTCAGTGAAGAATAAAGCTCCTCAGAGATAATCGTAACATCTACAGCTGAGTCCACTACTGCTTTAATATGCCTGTCATTTACCCTTACTGGCAGAGTAAATTCTGACGTTGATTTGAGCATCTGGAACACGACAATGTCCGGACATTTGCCAACCTTTGGCTGCATTTTATGACCATTGGTTTTAGCTTTAGTATTGGCTTTTAACGAGCCTCCCGGGTTGGTCGAGCGTCGGCTCTTTGGCTCGACCTCCCGGAGTTTAAAGGCTCTTTCAGGCAATTTCTTTGGAGATGTCCTGTTTCACCACATTTACAGCATCTTCTGCCAGTACCTCCCCTACTTCTTCGCTTCATCTACTTCCTCATATCCTTGCGAAATTCTTCAATTTAGCGTTTGAGGGATGATACGTCAGATGTCTGCGAAGCGTTACGATTCACAGCGCAGACCTGAGATACGCATTCATCGTAATTTTTCGCCGAAAAGCGAATACTGGGATCCACTCTTCGTTGCGACATCTGTCGTTTGGATTGCAAATAGAGGCTGACATTATTTACAGTATCCTCCATGGTTTCATGACCGGTTTCTACATCCAACAGGAATATGTCTTTAGCCTGCTGGTTGCAGTACTCCACTGAAATAATGTAGAATGCATCAGTGGCCAACTGATACACCCTATCAGCCCAATCTTCCAGAGCTTCGCCTTTGGTTTGAATTGCTGTATAAAATTTGGCCTGTGAAAAAGCTGGAATTTCTGCACCGAAGCGACGGTCCATTTTTAGCATTAGATTGGTAAAGGTGATGCTTGGCTCAAACTTCATCAATCTTGCACAGAAGTCAAGCGCCTTTCCAGTCAGAATATGAAGCAGCGCTATCTTCTGTTAGCGTGTCGTCCAATCCATGGCCACAGCATAATGCAGAAACTTTAACTTTAAAAGACTGGCAAGTAGCTCTACCATCATATGTCATACCTTTTGGTATTTCCTTCAGGAAAAGACGTTCCCTGTGTAGGGATTGCCCTCCTGAATGCAACGGTATAGCAGGTAGAGTTCTTCGTCTATCAGGAAGTATGCTTAGACGCTCAGGGTTTGAACTTCCTTTGATTGCCAAATCTGCAATTTTATGGACTGATTGGATCATTGGAGATTTAAACAAATTAGGCGTAAAGAGCCTCATTCGTGCCTCCTCTCCTAATCGGTTCACTCTTTGGTACTTTGGGTCACGGAATTGAATCATTTTGACCTAAACCAGAAACTGATTTGTGCAAGAAATGATCTGATATATCACTTCTCCCTATCCCAGCAATTGTACTGGGACGAGTGTCAATGTCCAAGGCTTGGGCTTCCTTGACAGCAGTATAATCTGCATTAGGCTCGAAGTGTAATTTCGACAATATTTCCTCTGGCAAGTTGTCGTCTAGTAAGAACAAGTAGTTCTTTGTCGATACTGCCATGGAGCTGCCTTAAAGAGACTATTGTCCTAGCCAATGACTGCCCAATTCCTAGAATTGACATCAGTTCCACTTCGTTAAGGTAATTTACTCTTGGCAGGCCTTTATCTTTATTACTCATAGCCATTTTGTTGAAAAAGGATTTATAAGAAAATCTAAATAATTAAATATTTGAAATTTGATGGGTTCTGGATGGTCCGAAAGAAAACAAATCAAATTTCCCGTCAAAAGTTTCCAAACAAGATGGTCGAAAATGTCAACAAAATTTCACAAGAGTTACCAATTTTAATTTTCTGACACCAATGAAGTGTTTGCTACTACTAAAGTATCTAGAACTACTACTAGTAATGAGGGTATGTACCAACCTGTCTGTGCGGGGCCCTTCTTTTAGACTTGTACTGGTTATAGTTGCACTGTCTGCTTAGGGAGATCTTGTTGAATGCCACTCTCCCCGACAGTCCAGTCTATTTATAGAACGGGGCCCCGCGTTGTCTGCTGGTCCAGTCAGTCCCGGTCTCAGTTACGGTCTAATAGCCGTCCACTACAGGCGGATAACAAGTGTCAACTATTTGTTCCTTACAATATCTGCTACCGAAATTTAACAAAAAAGCATTCATTATATCGCATTTCAATTTAAAATGAGCTTTTTATCTGCACCTGATTACATAGAATGTATATATGTTTATTATCAATATCTCATCATGTTGCGTTGTACATGAAAGTTTTAGGTAAAAAGCATACTATAATTTATCCTAAAGTAAAACGTTGATATGACCTTAAGAATATGGTTATGTTCGGGATAAATTGTTCATCATTTTTAAGTAGTGGCTCAAACTGCATACTGGTACTGTACTCGCTCATTAATAATGTTAGCAGAAAATTATGTAAGAAAGAAAGGAAATTAATTGTTCGCGTTTTTTCTGTAATATGTATCATATATAGTTACCACATGCCCATATTTCCTTATCCATTATCTGTCCAGGCATTTGTTATTTTGGAAACGCATTAAGTCATGAAAAGTCGTTGTTTCCATTGGTAAATACAGACAATGCTGTAACCACAAATGATGTTCTTGCACAGGACTTTTTGTTTGGCTTGGGCAATTTGATACCTGTGATCTTGCTATCTATCTTTTAATTTAACATTTGTTTCGGGCTTTTATTGGATCTGTGAGTCTTTGTGATTGTCCTCTTTCAATGTTTTCGCCTAAAAGAAAAGAGATTTGTTGCCGGTTACCCGACTGACTGTATATTTTCCCTACCAAGGCAAGTCAAAGGTTTTATGTAAAAAATAACTTAACGATTCGATAGTTCTTATGCACCGTAGCGGGAAATCGTCTGCATCAATTGGACGATTGGTTCAATGTCATATTGATCGGATGTATACGTCTAAATGATAGAGACCATCAGTTTGGAAAAGTGTACTTACCCGTATTTTAGATATGTAAATGCATGGTCAGTCTCTATCAAACATCTTTCTTGTGAATAGAAAGTCACTTCTGATACTTACTTCTGGAATGGTGTTTTTTATTGAAAGTTCTTTAACTTTCACTACTCTAAATAAACCAAATACATAGTAAAATATTCAATCATGAGACAGGGACATATCAATTGGTCACGTCAACTAGTATTAGTGTTGTTTAAAAAAATATCTATCCACCGACCCAAATTTATCTGGGCATGTAAATAGAAACAAACCTCTCGTTTTTGCCTTAACATAACAGGATGTGGTATAAAGAAAATGATTCACAATGTAAAGATATAAATAGAAAGAAACACATATATAGAGTGTATTAGACATATTTATATAACAATGATGAGCATAATAAATATAATGATATTTACACAGGGCTTGAGAGTATATACCGCTTAAAACCATCACGATCAATACTGGTCCCTTGAACTTTGCTAACATACAAATATTATTTGAGCATTTGAAATTAAAACACCTTTTAAACCTATTCATGTCATTCCATGTTTACTAATTTATTTGTTTTGAAAATATTTATAAGTTAGTCAAAATGTGGTCAATATATTCGACACTGATCAATGTATAATGTTACATTAACCTGCCGGTAAGTATTTATACACAAACAATAACAATGATGGATTAAAGTCAAGGTTGGACAGTATACACACATCGTTTAACAACAGTAAGCACTGTTTTTGTTCAATACTTCTGTTGTGGTCAGTAGTAGACAATTCAATCTCGTTTGTGTTATAAAAAGATTTGTTTCTGTTTTAAATGTTAACTTATTCACTTAAATATATTATATAAATATTCATGTGAATCTTAATTGAAGTAAAAACAAACATTTAATGAGATTGCCAAGTGCTGAACAGACAAAAAACACTGAAATGTATTAATAACAATAAACAGTACTTGGACCATGGGATAGACTCGTTGATGGAGGGGCAGGTCATTTGATATTATGATGGGTGGCTGACCATGGGACAGATAAGTTGGGGGAGGGGCTGGTCCATTTTATATTATGATGTGTGGTTGACTATTGTATAGACTACTTTGTGATGGCTGGGTCATTTGATATTATGACGGGTCTTTGACAATGGGATAGACTTGATCAGAGGAGGGTCTGGTCATTTGATATTATAATAGATAGTCGACCATGGGAAACACTATGTTGTGGGAGGGGCTGGTCATTTCATATAATGATGGGTGAATGACCATGGGATAGACTAGGTTGCGGGAGAGGCGGGTCATTTGATGTTATGTTGGGTGGTTGACCGTGGGATAGGCTTGGTGGGGTTGACGGTCATGTCATTTGATATTATAACAGGTAGTTGACCATGGCATAGACTAGGTTGTGGGAGGTGCAGAACATTTGATATTATAATGGATGGTTGACCATGGGATATACTTTTGAGGGGAAATGGCGCGACATTTGATATAATGATTGGTGGTGGACCATGGGATAGACTAGTTTGGTTGAGGGGCGGGTCATTTAATATTATGATGGGTTGTTGACCATGGGATAGACTATGTTGGGCGGGTTAGTTACTATTATGATGGGTTGTTGACCATTGGATATACTTTTTAGGGGAAATGGTGCGTCATTTGATATAATGATTGGTAGGTGGACCATAGGATAGACTAGTTTGGTTGAGGGGCGGGTCATTTAATATTATGATGGGTTGTTGACCATGGGATAGACTAGTTTGGTTGAGGGGCGGGTCATTTAATATTATGATGGGTTGTTGACCATGGGATAGACTATGTGGGGGGTGGGTTATTTACTATTATGATGGGTGGTTAATTTCGGGGAGGGGCGTGTCATTTGTTATTGTAATGAGTAGTTGACCATAGGATAGACTAGGTTGTCGGATGGGCGGATCATTTTTTATTATCATGAGTGCTTGACCATGGGAAATACTAGTTTGTGAGAGGAGCGTGCCGTTTGTTATTATGATGGGTGTTTGATAACTGGAGAGATAGTTTGTTGGCTAAGATCGTGAAACAAATCTCTTATTTTATATATAATATATTATATATATATTTGTTCACATGTAAACATAAACTTAACCAGTATTTACAAGTGACATTAGATGACCTTGATTATATTTTTAAAGTTTTCTTTATTCACTATATCTAACAAAAGCACATTTTATTTCACAACAAATGCAATGTTCAAATAATTTACTGCTATAAAATATCAGAACATAATTTTAAGATCAATACGATTGACAACTATTGACCTAAGCAAGAAATGTATGCCATTGGTCAATACAGAGATGGCCATAATAATAATAATCTATACAGTTTAATTATTATGTTTATTAGTGAGTCATACTTCGTTTTTCAACAGCATATATTAAAATCAATGTACTATGCATGCTAAATTGTACCAGTACAAAGTGACTACTGTAATGGCCATCAGATTTTCGGGAATATTGTGTAAAAACATGGAACACATCATTTTTAGCTCTCCTTATCACAGCATGCTCAAGGTGAGCTTTTCTGATACCCCTTCGTCCGGCGTCCGTTGTCTGGCGTCAACAATTTAACTTGCGAACACACTAGAAGGAATAGTTTTTATCCAATCTTCATCTACATCAGCCGATTAGAACCGGGGAACGTCTAAAGTGTCCATCAACGTGCACTATGTTCCCCGTTGTAATATAGCTCTACAAATGTGTATTTTTTCTACCTACATATTTACACAATGACTTTTGGTGAGTGTAGTGAGGGTTTTTATGGTAATGGAATTCAAGACATTTGGCATGCAGGTCTAAACTAACGTTTTGCCTCTAACAAGGGAAAACTTAATATCCAAGCAAACTGAAGTCTGTAGAATAGAAATACATAAACCTCCGTATTGCCGTCTCATGTAATCAAATACACGTACAAGTAACAAAACAAAATGACATATAACACAACGATGACCATAGACAATTAGGTTAAAACATATGAACTTAAGTTTGTGTAATTGATGTTTGTTTCTTTTCAAATAAATAAGAAACACACATGTAGATTAAAGAGAAAACAAAGAAAAAGAAATGACAATATTAATGATTACGACGATGACGACGATGATGATGATAATAATAATGATGATGATGAAGATGATGCTGATGATAATGATTATGCAAATGATAAAAAGTATGCTTATATTATGAAATTACGACATTGATGTTTCGTTGTTGCAGCTGCAGATGCTGCTTATAGGGCTATGGTGATTATGATGATGAAAACGATGATGCTGATGATAATGAAAATGATGGTATTATAATGATAATGATGAGGCCGTTGAGGCTGATGTGGTGGTGATCTTGATGATGGTAGTGGTGGTTGTAATGCTGCTGATGATGATGTCTATAATGATTATTGTCACGATGGCGAGGAGGATAAGGATAAGGAGGTGATGATGAACATATGAACTTATGCTATCAGTTTATGCTACTAGTGATGATGATGATTGTGACAATGATGGGGATAACGTTTATGCGGATGTGGTGGTGGTGGGGATACTGCTGCTGATGATGATCATGCTTATTATTTCATGAACATTATACTTTTAATGATAATGGAATTCTAGACAATCAGATTTCAACTTTGAAAAAATATATTGCCCCTAATGCAATAAATCGTAATACCCCACCGCTTTGAAATCCATTCAATAAAACGGGAAATATCCTACGGCTTGCACAGGTGAACACCAAATTTCCCCTTACTGGATCTAGTAATCTAATATGTTTATAAAGCACAGCATACCAATGATCTCATTTACCTACATTAACATTGGATATACAAAATCCGGTTATAAAGATATGTTCATAGACATGTGGCAGTTGCAAACTCTGTCCTAAATGTGTTCTTTATATGTAACTAATATCTACAACGTGTACTCACCGATTTCTTCTGTTGTCGGTACTTCTGTCTTAGACACTCACGTTATTATGGGTACTTACTGGATACAATTCCTAATAGCCCACATCCAGAACGTTCCACGCTCTACAATCTCGTTGTAATCTGAATTTTGTGAAGTTGTTTGTTTGCCTAACAACTCATAATCTTTTTTTTATCAATAACAGTGTATACGTCATGTCCTGTCGTTGACTGGCCGCCTTGTGAGTTGAGATCGTAAATATTCGCTTCGTAACACTGCGTTGCACCTCCTCGTAGATTACGTATGTATTTGTAACAAAACAGCTGAAAGTCCTGTGTATACCGTTACAACGTTAGTGGGTTGTTGTAATTATTCTCAATTATTGTACAAAGAGGCACAATATTCCCGTACACATGTCTGTGTAAATTATTACTAATATTTGTTAATTCTATATAGTCTCAAAAGAAAATTATCTTATTTTGCTATATTTAACGACTTTTGGCAGACATACACAAAGATATTCTGAAATACAAAGCCTGTTAAACAATAGACGTATAGACTATTTTCTGCCGATGGATACAGCCTACTGGTTTTAACACTCGATATATTTATGTGAACAGTCCTGTTTTGTTAATCAACAAGTGAACTAAATTAAAGGCAGCATACATAACGACAACAATATTTACCATTGCGCACAAATGCAATCTCCGCATGCATCGATAACAATTATTCCAGAACGAATTTTTTATATTAAGAAAAATGTCAAATATAAATAATCAAATATACCTGTGACAATACCGTGGCAAAAGATATGAACATGATTGTGCCCTTACGATCTAAGAAAATCAAGCACAACTACATAATAAGCAAAGATATCGCAGTCGTTTGCCAGGAGTTTGGTCTACAAGATAAAGAGCTGTATGGCTATATGATGATATGAATCAATTACTTTGATTTCAAATTGCCGAGTGCACAATGTTTATAAAAAAACCTGCAATATTGCTACCCACTGTTCTACTATATAGCACCACTAGTGTTGGTAGAATATGTGCATCACAGTTCGTAAATGCCAATCAACAAGAAGTTAGAAGTTATTTTTATGATCTTATATTGAACAAGGACATTGCCAGATATATCTCTTATGCATTTGAAATAGTGTTTTAATTTCTGAAATTACTAACAAATATTCTTAAGCGGTTTACACTTAAAGTAGTTTCTGATTGTTTAAATGCGGCTATTACTACCTTGATCAAAGCATCCGATGACTTACTTATTTTTGTCGTTTGAGAAGGGATGTTATAAAGGCTGTAAGATTTAACTTAACAGTTCGTCATCTCTGAAAATATAACTTTAATTATTGTCTGCTTACAACAATGATAACAGATGAACATCCATCATGCGTTGCAAAAGACTGAAGGTGGTGTTTTGGAAGAGGAAGTTGGAATTTGTATACAAGAATAGGCAAAATATGTGTTGTAATTACATAATTTGTCGTAAATTGTGGTGTGTGTGTGTGTGTGTGTGTGTGTGTGTGTGTGTGTGTGCGTGCGTGTGTGTGTGTGTGTGTGTGTGTGTGTGTGTGTGTGTGTGTGTGTGTGTGTGTGTGTGTGTGTGTGTGTCTGTGTGTGTGCAGTCTCTTTAAAACGTATTAGAATTACAATATAAACAACTATAAACAAATAATATAAACAAATAAATAAAATGATTCAGCTTTAACTAGTTCTCAAATATTAAAACGTGTTTCCAGTCATATTATTAGATCCGCTCGTTTACGAATGGCATGTATAAGTCCGCCACCTACATCAACTTTTTACGCGTCCCTGGTTCAGCCTAGAAACAAGTTACTCAACGTATGCATTTAACAGTATTTGACTATTTGATCATTAACAAATAAAACTTGTAACGTTATTGTTGAAAAAATAAAACACAATGATTTTATCATATATTAGGGAATGTCTGACATGTAGATACTAGTATGCTCACAAGGTATTCGTAACCTTTGTACCTATACAGCTATGCTTCAGCTGATCTCTCATTGTATTGCATTTACAGGAAGTCACCTCCTCATACAATAACATTTATCTTTACCAATTAAAGACATGGAAGCACGAAATCATTTTCCATTTTTGAAAAATCATTTTCTAACATCTAATCGGCGTTTTACCTTACATAATATTCAGCAACGTGAGTCAATATACTTTAGCAGTGTAACAGAGGTAAATGTACTAAACTGTGTAGAGAGTACTTTTTACTGTGTGTGCTTATAAGACGTTGTCATATATGCAATCCTAGCTTTTGACTGACGCGGTTCAAAAGTTAGAGTAACTTGATGTTAAAAAAACCCTCATATATTTAGTTTTTTTCGAGGCATTTGCGTTACTCAATGAATTGCAGTTATTTTCAAATTTAAATCCCTTTCAACTTTACTATTGCCGTAAAAACTGCGTCTCGTAAACTTTAAAATCTTATACCGCTTGACGACGTTTGAACTCCAGTTGCGGCATGCATTAGAAAGTAGTCCGTCTGAGATACGTTTAAACGCCATTACGTTTCGACAGACACTAGAAACGACGCCTTTGATTGACTGTTCCCGTTTGTAATAATTAACTTTTGCGAAGAAGTAAAGCGGTGTACATTTAGTCTTAGTTGTTTCGCATACTAAATAGCAATATATAAATGTTGGAAGACAAAAGAAAACAACATGTTTCATATTTTTATTTACATTTCACAAATAAATGTTCAGCATTCATTCATGTAAATGTTTTGAAGAACGCAATGTAGACACTTGTCTATATCTTCCCTTCTGAAATCTTATTTTCACAGCAGTAATGAAGGCCAAATGGACCCAGTGTTAATTTGAATTTGAGATATCCTTACCTTAGAATCTCGGATTTGCCATATCGTTCTGCCTGAACTGTCACAATACGTTTTTGTCAACAAATGTCTCGAGAAGTTACGTAAAAGGAAATACGTCACGAAGTTTGAAATGTTTATATATACACGAGAAAGTTGATGGTTTACCGACGAACGCTAAAGGTTTAAGTTAATGTGCATCATAATTTCCTAAGTACTTTAAGTTATGGGGCATTAAGTCGAATTTGAGTTGAAGAAGGATGTTTATTTATATTTTCATATTCTTCTGCATCTTCTTTTTTAAAAGTGTTTATATATAGCAACAAGCATTCACTTTATGGGCAACGTGTTTTATTTGTAAACATTTGATTAAATCTAGAAGTTCTTCATGTATACTTTTATAAATATATCCAGGCATAGTGTCTGTGTATTTCAGCATATGCAGACAGAGTCCCTCTATAGAGATGTTTCAGGAAGCATAAGTTCTTCCACCACTAGGTTTTAAAGGGCTTACATAATCCCTTGCACTTATTGGCAAATTCAGGCAAAAATCGTCCCGAAAATACAAGTTTAAAACGTGAAAACTTTCCAGTAAAACAATAATAATTTCCTTTTTCTTGACTTTCAGCTCAAATATTAATGAACATGAAATTATATGAAAAAGAAAACGCGTTGAATAAATCCCTGATTAGATTTATACATTTAAATTTTAACTAATTATTTTATACTTCTCATATTCTCCATTGCACAGTTAAAACGAAAACTGTTTAGATCTATTCTATTTAATGTCTGTAAAAATCCCCCTCTATATTTTGGGTAGGAGAAAAGATTCTCTGGGTATATTCGACCAGGATTTGCAAATATAAGGGCGAACTGGTCATCCATGACATTGTATGCATTAGTCGCTGCTTAGTAAAGTCTTCCTTGTTCAATAACATGAGCTAAAATATTTTAACCGAACCTACCGGTATTCGAAATACATTGGCTAATATTCAACATATCGTTTGTTTATGTATGACTGTGTGAAATTGAGTCGAGTAAAAACGACACAAAACATTTCTTGTCCTTTGCTATTACCCTTTAATATTGGTCGTGACAGAAGAAATAAAGGTACAACTATACATGATACATATCTTGTAATTCCAAATCCAGTAGAAAGATAACACTTTAAGAGCGGGGTTGAAGGGTACTTGGAGAGCATGAATACGATGTGTGCACTGTATGCATTACATTTTATCTCGCTCATTTCTGAACGCTATTGTCAATCTGATAAACAAGAGTGACCCACATTTCGTCTGCCCTCATCATATTATGCATGGCTATTTTACCTTTTATTAAGTAACATAACATTTCTCGTAAAGTTTGAGTCCACTGCATACTAACAATGATTATTGTATGATTTGTATAAAAATCAATTCTAAATTGTAATAAATAATTCCAAATGTACATCACACGGGTAAGTTTTGAAAATATATACAGCTACACATGCATAACCATGTCTCTATACTGAAGCAGGTCAAATTAACATATTTTATTCGTTAAGACTAGACTCAACTTCATGGATACACTCTTCGTGTGGTTTCATTGTTTTCATATCTTACCTACACCTAGCTGTGACTTCTAAGTCGTAGCCTGTCCAAGATTGTTAGTAATGTCCAAGAATTACTTATTTCATACGTTATGCCCTTGAGTTGCGATTTTCTTATATAAAGTTCTAAATGTAAGTACAGGCAAAACATGGCCATGCTGTACGCACGTTGAATGCTGGCTTGCATTGCAATGTGACACATAAACGTGTTTTACCTACCAAATTATGTTGTTGTTTTTTTTAAATTATGTACTTTATTGTTTTATCAATCGACATTACGAGTGTCCTTAAAATGTATCAAATGTTTCCCGGTAAAAGTAAAATAAGATATGAGTGTAAACAGCAATATGACACATCCAGGTTATTTCACTTACCCAGTTATGTTTTATTAACATACACTGATTGTTTTATCAATGGATGCCACAGCTGTCTTTGGCAGTATGTTATTAAATATTATCAGATGGAAAGTACAGAAGCATATGGCTTCAATTGCAATATGACACATAAGTGTTACTTTACATAACCAGGTTATGTTTTATTAAAATTTATAATTGTTAAAGATGATTTAAAACATTACCATGTTACTTTGTTTAATCTGAGAGCATATGTAAGTTCAGAAAGTTTAAACACAGAAATATGCATACACATGACGTACGCGTCAACAGCATTTTGGAAATGATCTATTATAGGTCGGAACTGTTTAATTACTACAGGTGCTAAGTTCATTTCAATTAATGCAAACATTATTTCGAGGAACTGGCAATAACATTGTTACTGTTGTATAAGGTAATGCAACATGCATTTATTTGTGTAAGTTTGTATGCCCTTTTTTGAAAGCATTCCTTTTCTTGTTTTATGTTTGTTTAATGTATGAACAATTTATACTAAGGATAACACTTGCCCTGTCTGGAATTGTGTTTTGCAAGCAGAAGTAACATAGTTTACTGATTGAAATTGGCTACATAATCCATAAGAACATTGCTGTGAATATCAAGGTGTAACGGTTCGCAATGATTACATGAAAATTTGTCCAACACAGAGGTCAAGTAACTTCTTTCGGCATTCGTACATTGACACGGATGCAAAAAATGGGCAGTACAGCACATTTGATCATTCAGATATTATTTATTCGTATATATCTATATGCTTTTTTTCTATATAATCATATTTATAAAATATTGATTTGTTATTTGATTGTATTCTGTCACCCTGTCGTTTTAAAAATAATGATTGAGTATGTATACACAGTATGCATGCTTTTCAATTAATGAAATGATCTACTGACATACGGACGGTGTAATTATCGAAGAACATACCATGTACGAAAAAGATCATATAAAATATAACAGTTGAACATACCAACATGCACTTTAGTTAACATAATTTTTAGGTAACATCAGTCCATAATTCCAACTCCGCGATAATTGCCTGAAATCACACAGAATTGTCTTATAAAGGAATGCCTTCAGGTACTAAAGACTTGACAGAGGCGAGTTAAGTTATAGAAATCAGACCATTGGAAGAACACAAGTTAAGATCGAGATGCTGTAAATAGAACGGACAGCCTAATCTAGCGTACAGTGTGGATAATACACAATAGTGACATTTATCAATAAGTTAACCGGCCAGTACCTCCTCTAATGGTCAGAGTAACTTACCCCCAAAAATACATTGACGAAACATAAACAATAAATCAGCCTGCGACTTGTTAACTGTATAATATTCATAAGGAGGAAATATTATTATTACAATACTTTATCAAACATATAAAGTAAAAGTTCCTTTGACGTTTAGTATGTTTTATTTATGTGTGTACGATGAATCCTGGCATAGTATAGTAACCTTAATATTCGTACGTTTAATATGTCGGTCACAATAATGTGAATGTTCAGGTGCTGTATGGGGTTTCAAAATAAGCTCAAGTGTACATGTCGATCCTACTGCATGCTAAGCTTGACGATATCGTTACTTTGTCCAATAATCTTATAGCCACTGGATACATATTGAGTCTTGCTATGCCTGATGTACAGAACCGCCGTTGGATAAAATAATCCTATCTTCCCAAGTGATACGATACCAAGTTTGGTACCATCCCGTGATACCACGTGAATGGTGTGGGTCTTCCAGCAGCATAGATAAATGCAACCACCGTCCCCTGTGGTCACGCCCTGTGGACCCTTTAGCAGGTTATCTCGGTACAACTATATGAGAACTCCCGTAAGGTAAAGGGATGCGAGGCTGTTATTTTTATCATCAATGACATAAATTAACTTGTTATCAGGAATGACTGTGTTGCGCCGAGGATTTTGAAATAACTCACGTTCAGATGGGTCATGTTGGATGTAAAAAATAAGCTGTCCATTCAAGTGTAATATTTCAACCTTCGCTGGAATGTTGAATGTTACTACGAGAGTTTCCCCAGTGCAGCGAATTCCCCTACATTGGCCATCAACATCTATTCTATTACAAAGATCCATGTTGATGTCCGCAGAGTAGATCTGGATCTGCTTGATCTCTGGGAAAGTAACAGCTACACGTCCACTAGAGAGATAAGTTATATCCATTGGTGGTGAGGTAAGTAACATTCTCTTCATGATCTGGTTATTGGTCGTGCCAACAAACTTAAGACAATTATTCAGGTTATCAGTCACAATTAGGTGTGTGTCTGAAATAGCCAATATACCACAAACATAGCAGTCAGACTTGTCATCAGGTGACATGATTGACATTATTGTCAGCGCTGTGCATGCTGTTGAAGGTGGGGGCTCCATCTCCACCAGAACACGACTTTCTATCGAGTCACGCTTGTCCACAGATGTAGGCGATGGCACCTCTTTAACGGAGAATTTGCAGCTTTTCTCCAGCATGTGTTTGATAGAAGGTTCATTCAAGAAACCGAATTCCTGAATTTGTATTTCTTTTCGCAGATTTCATAGTTTTTGAACAGAGTCAAATAGCTGGCTTTTGTTCTTCGTAAGAGCTATAAACAACTGGTCATTCTGCTTCAATCTTAGGGCCAAAAAACTATCGATATTATCCACGCATGTATCTACCTGCTGCTCATATGATACTATCATATCTGTCAGACTATTTTGCTTTTCATTGTTATCTCCCTTCAATCTCTCAGCATCGTAAGTTACTTCATCTTCTAGTATTTCTAAAAGAGCCTCTATCTCTGCTCGACATTTATTAAAAGTTTTCCAAACATTTAGTATGACATTGATTATTTGTTAAACGACAATTTTCGGTCATCAGCATTAACATAGACGGCAATTCCTTTTGCTTCTGTGATGCCATTTGAACCTTTCTTATATCATCTGAAGACTCTATATTCGCTGACAGTCATTTAAAGATTTATTCAGACAGCTGCTTTGTCCTTCAAAGAAACACAGAGCACATCCATGGGTTTCATCATCAAAACAAAATATCTCCACTTTCCTACCGGCATGTTTCAAACATGTTTCTTCAAAAAGAGCAGTCGCTCGTTTGCTCGGCATTTCCTCACCGTATAGAACAGGGGATGTCATTCGATGCCCGTAGTTTCTAATGCAGATTCATACAGGAGATACACAGGTAGTCGGTGCAAGACTCGCAGAGTCCTGCTGCAGTGATAACCTGGTCGGACTCTATACACTGATCACACGGAATGTCCTTGGCATGTTAACCAGGATCGGCAGGCTTTTTCGCCAATCTGGGGAAACAAATAATATTGTGGTCAGTCTATGGTGAAGGTTATGTTTATATACTGACAATGATGGTGGTGATTAGAATGACAAACCCATGTTCACAATCATTTTAACATCATACCATTTTCAGATACATACTAGTATCTTAATTAAATGTAGAACTTACCACGCACGTTCATAGCGAATTAGTATTAATAATTAGGATGGCTACCGTTTAATTTCTTCAAGCGTGTTTTGGTTCCGATTAAAAAAAAGCTTTTAAGGACTGGCTTTTTTCAACTAATCCTTTGATGAATTAAAATAAGTATTAATTTAATCATTATATAGCATGGAATACATAATACGAATATGAGTATGTATCGAAATTGCTGAAGTACGTTTATTTTAACAAACACGTGTCTGCGTTTTCAGTTAAACCTAGCGAAATTTTGTCGCCGACTTCTAAGTAACTGCATCTGGAAAACCTGTAATTTCCCTGAAAATCCATAGCTAAATCCTTCTGTTTTTTTTTATTCTAGATACATTAGGGCAAAGTCACATAAACATGATTAATTCATTTTAATTTATTAAATAATAATTATTATAGTAATTATAGTAATTATAAATTATTACTTCTCGGTGATTAAACGACGATTTAATAATGTATACAACACAACCTCTCCAAAATAAAAATATATATGACACAGTCCTTTGAGCATTGCAGCATATACAAACAGGCACAGGACCAAGGTATTCGAATGCAAGCCAAATGTAAAAGTAAGAACAATCCTGTGATGAGTCATTTAACAAAAAGATCAAAGTTGACAGTTACTGCCTTGCTTGGAACAGTCAGTCAGCAATACGAACCGACTGGGGTGCTTAAACCAGTACAGAGCTCTAACCTGGCACTTCCTGATGGGTTTCTCAAATGCAAGCAATGAAAAGAAAACCGACCCATTTGAATAAATGTCAAAGACGAAAGTAGTGACGTCATTAAAAATAACGTCCATAGTGATTTAAAGAGAGATAAGTATTATTCCGATCAGAAGTTCTACAAATTGTGGATTGTAAATGAAATTACGACCACCACTCTACACAAGTGACATTGTTGTGATCATGAATATGACGGCATACATGAGCAGTAACAACCAGTAAGAAACAACACACGTTCAGCCACCTCAGTGCATTTTACCAACACTGCCACGGAGTAAAGATAAACGGCTATTCGTATATGTCCACTGATAACCTCCGCTGAACACCAAATGAGGCCTACATGAGAAGTGTCACATTTGTGTTAATTGATAAGGAATCAAGGTTGGCTAATTTATATTGGTTCTTATCCCGTGTCTATTTGACCAGTAACCAGGTAGACGTGAAAAACATCTGATAACTTTAAAAAAAGCTAATAAAAAGAAAATTGTCAGTTTATTGTGACTAACGCTGATGGTTATTGCATCCACAAAAAAAGTTATTAGTGAGTTTATGAGAAATTACAATTGTCAACGTCTACTCTTTATCTGCAGAACACACTTGGCATTAAATGTTAAAATATTTATCTGATTTCATATTTTAGTTCTCAGTTTGCATTTACTTTATTTGTTTAATTAAGTTCCCTTTTATTTCAGGCTAGTCTGATTCTTATAAGAAGAATATTTACTGTATTTAATATTAAACTTTGTATGTGTGTGTGCTCTTTTTTCTCGGCATTTTCATAAAAGTTTAAATGCATTATGAACAAGTAAAATATTAGAATTTTATATTATTTAATCACCCATAAAGTAATGGTCAAAATATGTTCTATTTAGGTCGTTTTATCTTGACATCAAACATAACCCTCTGCACAGCAACGCCTCATCGCTGCAACATGTTTGGCGCCTCCTGCAAATGTTGCTGTGGATAGGTTTTACTGCAGTTATATTTTAGATCAGATGTGATAGATATGATTTTGGTCATTGAGTAATGTATCCATTTTTTATCTTCGCAACTAACAAAATAACAGGACAGCCAAATAAATATATGGGGTGCCATTAGCGTAGTGGTAGAGTCGCTAATTTGTAACTCCTTTGACTGCTCAGCCTATCACCGCGTGGGTTCGGAGCGAAGGGCTTAATCTGAGGTCTTCCAGCTGACTTGCGGTGTGCCGGTGGTTCTATATGTCTGGGATCTTCCTCCACCAAACAGCTGGAAGTTGTTATAATGATCATAAATGGTTGCTAGTAGGGTAAAAGTGAGGGTACAAACTTCCTCCCTGAGGAACCTTCGGAAAAAAGTAAGGGTGTACAGTTCCTCCCAAAATCTATTTTTAGAACATGGATAACTCTGTTAATGTTGTAAGTATTGTTTGATTAGTCTCCCTTGTTCAGGTGAGGATTCGTAAGAATAGGTTTTTCAGGGTGGGGGATAACTCTTACAGTGAAATGTAAAAGTCCAATCTGGTTTATGTCCCTTGACCGCGTGATGCGAACGGCATAGTTATTGTCTCTTGTGTATTAAATACGTATGTTCACTTCCAAAGTAGTGAGTTTCTTTTGTTTTTGTTTTCAACATGCACGTAGATAGTTTTTTTTCCAGAGTAGTTTATACGTGGACAGTACTTTATGTGCGAAAATCGTTTGTTAACTTTTAAAACCTGGCCCAAGCAGATGCGTCCTACCTAGCTCGAACTCAGTTGGGTGTTATTTTAATTGTACAGAGCCATATCTGTTACTTCATCTTAAAGTTGGAGCTTAAAATTGTTCTCTTAGTCCCTGGGCACCTCATAAGTGTACCTGTGCTACAATGATAGAAATGTCGCTTCACAGTATTGGCAAAAATTCCGACAAATCCCATCCGTAAACATATTCATTAATTCTTTCTATGCTTACTCTCACACGCAAGATAAATTATGGAAACGATTAATTTGAGGTAAATTTTGTGTCATACAAAACTAAACTCCATTCATCTTTAAGAGAACACAATTCAGCTGTTGATGCCTAGGCCACTGCCGATGCTACTGATGACGTAGCTGCCGTGGAAACGATTAATTGTAGATACAATTTGTTTTTCTTGTCATTAAAAACAATAACAAAAAAAAAAAAACATTATGTTATGTTAAATTGTATCGTCCTTACAGCTTTTAGTCATGAACATTAAAAGAGCAGCCAAACAATTATAGATGTTGAAACATGAAAAGAAAAAAAAAGCTAGCAAAATTTTACTTATCAATAAACAATTATTACATCATGAACAGTTGAAGCATTTCTATTAATAAAAGAAAAAAATACAATTTAAATAAAGTGGTAAAACAACAACAACAACAACTTGCTTTACAGAGAAAACATGATCAAAGAGGAGGAGATGGAGGTGGAGATCCCTGAGAGGGATCTGTATTATCATATAAGAAGGGCCTTTGTAAGTGACTTCTTACAATTTCTAAAGGTTTTATGTTAAATAATTACAATGATATCAAAAAAATATTTTAAAAATGCAATTTAAACTTAGAATAGTTTGGTGGTTAAAAAACTTACTTGATCTTAAAGGGGAGGGGTGGGGGCGCTGCGCGAACGAGTTGATTAATCACTGTTGAAATTATCAAACAAACACGGAGTGTCGAACAATAAATAAACTGAACTCATTTTAAATATCGGATTGCATCAAAAGGTTATTTGCATCTTAAGAATGTTTTTCAAGTTGAACAATAAAAAGAATCTGAATCCAAAATGTATTCGGTGAAACTTTAGCAACAAAAGTATGGGCAGCGTTGCGTGAGCGAGCAAGTCATAACTGGCTGGTAAAAAGTCTAGTAAGTGAAGTTGAGTTAGATTTACCAAAAACTACATTGATAAAATAATGTTAAAAATGGTATGTATACAATATGAATACGAAAGAAGCAATATCAACATAACAAGAAAAGTTTGGTAAACTGGTCATGAATATGATCGTATTGTCACATTATTAGATTTAGTTTGAACACAGAAAAGCTTCATTTAAACTACTTTATAAACTAGAAAGAGGTAGATGATGCAAAATAACACAATACTTTGTTAATGTGGTTTTACCTGGGCGTGTACGGAAACCATATACATTCAGTTTGATCTCACCATTTCTTAAATTTCATTTAATTTGCTTATGATATTCTTGCAAACTGTTTAGTCCCTGATCATACTATGCCTATTAAAGTTCACCTATATGTCTCAACTGGGTCTACACTGTTTGACTAGGACCAAGAAAAAGGATTTTAGATAGTATAGATAATATTTAATGGTGAAGACACTGTCTTGACTTTAAACTAAACTGAATTCTTTAAGACAGATAGTAAGTCGAATAAAAGAAAATACACATTGCTGTCGATTGCTGACTGGTGTCTCGTTTTGATTCTTTTTATAAAAGACTTTGTGAGGAAATAAATAAATATATAAAAATAACAGTGAAGTAGGTAAATTATGACTTTTCTTTGTAGCGTATATCTACTCTCATTCCGATAATAAATAACTGAATTTCCCCAATCACATACCCCTGAGAACGAGCGGATTTTATCAATTCACAGTGACCGCGTGTGTTTAGGCGAGAATGCGATTATCATAATAGACCGACACCAGCTACCCTTCTATTGTTCGCTTCTCTGTTATCCCGATGACATTTTGTAATTTAAAATGCGATGACATTTCATAAAAATGCTAATCAGGTCGCTACGCTTCCTTTTTCTTGGTCCTAGTTAAACAGTGTAGACCCAGTTGAGACATATATGTGAACATTAATAGGCATAGTATGATCAGGGACTAAACAGTTTGCAAGAATATCATAAGCAAATTAAATGAAATTTAAGAAATGGTGAGATCAAACAGAATGTATACGGTCTCGGTACACGCCCAGGTAAAACCACATTAACAAAGCGTTGTGTTATTTTGCATCATCTACCTCTTTCTAGTTTATAAAGTAGTTTAAATGAAGCTTTTCTGTGTTTAAACTAGATCTAATAATGTGCCAATACGATCATATTCATGACCAGTTTACCAAACTTTTCTTGTAATGTTGATATTGTTTCTTTCCTATTCATGCTTCTATACATACCATTTTTAATATTATTTTGTCAAGGTAGTTTTTGGTAAATCTAACTCAACTTCACTTACTAGACTTTTTACCAGCCAGAAATGACTTGCTCGCTCACGCAACGCTGCCCATACTTTTGTTGCTAACGTTTCACCGAATACATTTTAGATTCAGAATGAACTCATTTCTTTTTATTCTTCAACATGTAAAATTCTTAAGATGCAAATAACCTTTTGATGCAATCCGATATTTAAAATGAGTTCAGTTTATTTATTGTTCGACACTCCGTGTTTATTTGATAATTTCAACAGTGATTAATAAACTCGTTCGCGCAACGCCCCCTCCCCCAACCCCGCACCCCCTTTAAGATCAAGATCAAGTAAGTTTTTTAACCACCAAACTATATTTAATTTAAATTACATTTTTAAAATAATTTTCTGATATCTTTGTAATGATTTAATATAAAACCTTTAGAAATTGTAAGAAGTCACTTGCAAATGCCTTTCTTATATGATAATATTGATCCCTCTCAGAGATCTCTACCTCCATCTCCTCCTCTTTGATCATGTTTTCTCTGTAAAGCAAGTTGTTGTTGTTGTTGTAATTTACTACTTTAATTAAAAGGTATTTTTCTTTTATTAATAGAAATGCTTCAACTGTTCATGATGTAATAATTGTTTATTGCTAACTAAAATATTGCTATCTTTTTTCTTTTCTTTTTATGTTTCAACATCTATAATTGTTTTGCTGCTCTTTTTTATGTTCATGACTAAAAGCTGTAAGGAGCAATAAAATTTAACATAGCATAATGTTGTTTTTTCTTTGTTTTTTATTTTTATCTGACAAGAAACACAAATTGTACCTAAAATTTACCGTTTCCACAGCAGCTACATTTCCAGTAGCATCGGCGAAGGCCTAGGCTACAACAGCTAGATTGTTCTCTTAAAGATGAATGGAGTTATATATATAAAGTTACCTCAAATTAATCGTTTCCATAAGTTATCTTGCGCGTGAGAGTAAGCATAAAAAGAATCAACGAATATGTTTACGGACGGCATTTGCCGGAATTTTTGCCGATACTGTGCAGCGACATTTCTAACATTGTAGCACAGGGACTGAACAAAAATGTTTAAGATCCATCTTTAAGATGAAGTAACAGATATGGCTCTGTACAATTAAAATAACACCCAATTAAGTTCGAACTAGGTAGGACGCATCTGCTCGGGACATGTTTTAAAAGTTAACAAACGATTTTCACACATAAAGTACTCTCCGCGTATATACGACTCTGGAACAAAACTATCTACGTGCATGTTGGAAACAAAAGCAAAAGAAACCCACTACTTTGGAAGTGAACAGACGTTTTTAATATACAACAGACAATATACCGTTCGCATCACGCGGTCAAGGGACATAAACCTGACTGGACTTTGACATTTCACTGTAAGTGTTATCCCCCACCCTGAAAAACCTATTCTTACGAATCCTCACTTGAACAAGGGAGACTAATCAAACAACACTTACAACATTAACAGAGTTATCCATGTTCTAAAACTAGATTTTGGGAGGAACTGTACACCCTTACTTTTTTGCGAAGGTTCCTCAGGGAGGAAGCTTGTACCATCTCTTTTACCCTACTAGCAACCATTTATGATCATTAACTTCCAGCTTTTTGGTGGAGGAAGATCCCAGACATATAGAACCACCGGCACACCGCAAGTCAGCTGGAAGACCTCAGATTAAGCCCTTCGCCCTGAAACCACGCGGTAAAAGGCTGGGAGTTACAAATCAGCGACTCGTCCACTACGCTAATGGCACCCCATATATTTATTAAAAGATGCCACTAAAATAATTTCAGCAGGTTTATCAGGTTACTGGTCTGTTTTACAAATAAATTTCACATTAAAGCATGTTTTATAATGAAAACTCCTAAAATCTTACTCTTGAATGGCACTGGTCAAAATGATATTAGACGAGGATGAGTTTAATGCTTATTCAGATGGGTATCGTATCTGACATCTATTATATTAGACTGTAAACACTCTGTTTATCTTTGATTTTGTTCTAATGCATAGTGATACACAGGAGAACAAGTGTGATGTTAGACAAGTTGTGAAGCATGTTAAAAATAAAATAGACAACAGCAAAAATAGGTGTTTATTTATTATTTGTAAATGTTCTCATTAATTTCAACAGAACTTGGATGTTTTCCACTTGTCCATTTACATTTTGATAGTCAATCCAAATATTACAGTCGTCAGTATCCAACATATAGTCATGTTAGACATCATCCGATTGTTAACCGAAATGTCTTTCGTGAATGTGTGCAGGTCAAGCATCTCATACAGACAACCTCCGATAGTTAAGCGAGATTTCTTTTGAGAATGTCTTCAAAAATAAAATTGAGGACAGGTCAACAAACAACCGCCTTTTACTGAAAGCAATTGAAATTGCTTTAAATTATGTAATACGCAAGCATTGTTTTAAGTGTAAACATCGAAATGTATGCTATTATGTAAATATTCAAACAGTTTGCGAATATGTACTTTGGAAGTATCGAGGGACACTTTGTTGTTTTTTGTTTGTTTACAGAGTGTCAAACGAATTTAATAAATGTGTTTACAATAATATGGTTTATTTGTCGTCGTTGTTCTGTTATCTAATATGCATTATGCAACCGTTATATTCCATATGATCTTTAGTGCATGATATGAAAATAATGCTTTGGGTATTTCAGTAGGCCATCATTTCAATTGATTATTTTGATATTATGCATGATGTCTATACATAATCAATCTGTATTTGCAAATCGACAACGTACGTGTGTAGTAATTGATTAATTGAAAATCATGCAGCATGTCGATATATAATCAATCTTTACTTGCAAATGGAGAATGTGTAATCGATTTACAAAGACATGAACACATGAAAAAGAAATCTGTTTATATAAGATGTATGTACAAATTATAGTTACACCTCTGACAGTCCAGCTTCTCATCGTGTGCACTCGAGTGACGTCCAGGGTGAAGAGATTCTATTTGAAAGGTCTGCCAATTGAATAGTAACATTTAACTTGTCTTTATAAATGGAATTTTCTTTTAATTTTCATATCTGCTTTTTAACTTACTGTTAACAATATTTGATTTTACTATCTTACCTTTAATAAGTCTGTTTTAATAAAACTTAACTACATAAAATGTAAAATTATATATTGTTTAAATGTGTTATTATTTATAAAAATGTTTTCTTTCTTCATTTATGATAATTCCATTTATATGTCGAGGGTTGATCATTTATAATTAACTTTATTTCACTTGTTTAATCTATTGTTTGGTGGTGTTGTGTAAGATGTATACACGTTTACGCAAATGCTGTGTCAACGTCACGAACAAAGTTACAAATATACAAATGTCTCCATGCGACACTCGGAAATAAAAAATAGGCGCACACGACATAGCACGTTAGTTATTTACAACGTTTTAAATGATACTCATAACTTCATTTGTATAACTAAAAGAAACATTAAGAATAAGGAAACATGACAAAGTCTTATGAGCATTGCAATAGATACCGAAATTTGAACAGGCACAGAATAAAGGTGTTTGCATGCAAGCCAAATGTAACAGTAAGACAAAGTTTGTGACGAGTCATTAACACAAAAGAGAAAAAACAACTTTGGCAAGATCGGCATATGTGATCCTAAAGAAAAATGCAGACAATACAGTTATCTCATCATACCTATATATATTTACCAAAGAGATAAATCAACTACAACGTTTATGAGTTAGAAATATACATAAAACCTTAGACATCCAACTTCATCCACTGCATATTATTAGTAGTTTTTTTCTCATGCTCATTTATAATCGCTAGTTATTTGTTCATTAAAATATTCCGTTATCACTTTATTTATTTACAAACAGAACGTTGGCACCAGATTAAGAAGAAATTTGATTAGTCTAACTATAAAGTCATGTTATCTTCCAGTAAATTATATTGACTATCAATGTTAAAATGATGTGGTCCTCATAAAAATTATAGTGTTACATCGGTACAATTTAATCTGCCCATACATACTTTAAAGGAATAAATGGCGCAACTACAAAGTACAATCACATGTACAATTACAATGTTATGCATGCTGCATTGAGTGTTTATATGTTATTTTTACTACTATACTAGTATTCAATAGAACTGAATATGTACATTTTATGTACTCAATTCATGGGATATTCCAATTCAGTTTTTGTAAGCAGTTTGGTGTATCTGTTTTGTAGGGTCATGCTGGCATTTACACAGGCGTTTAATATAAAAAGTAAAACCTTTTCATTAGAACTAATAATAGTCCTTTTTACAAATGAAATACAGTTCAATGAAACACGGTGCATCATTCCATTTTGAACCAAACTCGGCTCCTGACATGGCACAATCTTCACCACCATAGGCGTTATTCGGTTCTCCAAGCCCCCAGTTTGTGTATTCCAAACTGCCACCGCTAACAAGTGTCCATGTACCTTCATGCTGTTGGTCTGTTGCATCAACCCAAAACCATTGTTTACCAATGCGCTCAAACAAAAATTGCATCTCCTCCGCATTTCGGACATCAACCAAACAGGCTCCAAGTTCGAGACATGTCGCAACAGCCTCTTCGAACGTTTGTTTAGAAGAGGACAGTTTATACATAAATAATTCGTACCATATCCATCCAGTGTGTTTAATTATCGAGATCTGAAATTCTTCGGTTATTTTGTTCATTTTGTCATTTATAGCCTCCAATACGTCATTCTTTATCATTTTTATGTTTGCTGATGTGTTTTCAATATCATTTCTGTTCTCGGACAACATTAAAGTCATTGTTGTCTCAGAAGTTTCCAAGAGGTCAACACGAGCTCGGAGGCTAGTTAAAGCGAATTCATTCACATACGCATTCATCAACAGAAAGGAATCTTTAAGACTTGTGTCCATGGTATTTAAGGTCTCCCGAATGGCGTGCTTCTCATGCGAAACTCCCGTACTGATGATGTCCAGTCGTTTATTCAGAACATCAAGCTTACGTGACAAACTGTCGAAGACTTCATGTGAGATTTCTGTTGTGGCGTTCTCGGTCTTTCTGAATGATTCAGCCTGTGGGTCATCTGTGTAATTCTTACACTGTTGATCTTCCAAACTTTGCTGGAGCTGTACAGAAACATGACGGAGGAACTTGACTTCCTGCTTCAATTGTGTCAATTTATATCGCAGATTGCCCTCTGTTGCACTAACACATAGCACAACGAAAAACAGTAATTTCCTTGTATCCATTTGTTGGTTTTAATGCAAACCGTTTAGAAACAACAAGACGGCACGAAAGAAAACGTAGGAGAAAAGTCACAATTATGTTCGTAGTATATGCTGTTTCAGGTAACACGTGATCGTACTGCTACAAGGACGATGATATTATATATTATAATTTGATATTACAGGATATACATTGGAGTTTGGTTTAATTAATGACCGGACGCATGAGAGCCGTATATTTTTGGCCAAGTGCCACACTAGAGCTTTTAGCAGATGTACTTAATTAAAACATGCACACATCGCCTGTTTCCGTGCAGTTGTTGTTTGGGAGTCAAGAGATTCTGGTAGAGTTTTGCAAAGGTTTACGTTTAAACTCGGGGTTACATAAGTTCTTAAGAAAGGGTAATATGTGCTGCAAAATAAAATGCAGACTACTGTTGTTGGGTATATTGATTTTTAAATACTATTGTGTCCCATTGGTGCACGTGTTTATTACATGAGCATCTGCTCTACCCAGCAACTGAAGGACGGTGACGTTTATTTGCTTCTATTTTGCTTAAACCGAAAAGCAAATAAAATAAAATAGAATACATAGGACGATCCTTGGTTGGACTAGGAATGCTTAACTTCTGCTGGCGTTGAAAAACTGCATTAAACGTATTTAAATGGCTTACGTAATAAGTGCAGGCGATTGGTTTATTTCAAGGAGTACATCACTAGACGACAGAAGATAAAACAAAATATACGTTAGCATTGCAAAATGCTGTAATTTATCATCAAAGTCGAAAGAAACAGTTCAAAAGAAGAAATACAAGTCAAGGAAGTGTGGCGAAAGCAATAGCCTCACTTGTCCTGATTTGAATAAAAATAGAAAGACAAGCAGGTTCTACTTTTCAGGGGCCATAACTCCGTGTTAAAAAGTCAGACTGGAACATGCCAAAGATCTACGCATATCCTTTTGGTATTGACGGTTCCCATAAAGTATCATTGAAATCCAGTAAGCCGTAGTCGAGAAAGAGGCCAGAAACGAATGTTACTCTCTATACATACTGCATAATTAATCAAATCTGTGTCCAAGCGGAATATGCCGAGAATATATGCATCTCCGTTTGGTTTTGAAATTCCCACAATATTTCTCTGAAATCCAGTCAGTAGTTGCGAGAATTAACGTGGAGACGAAATTCGGACAGACGGAAGGACGGACAGAAGGACTGGCGTACGGAAAGACGGACAGAAGGACAGACAGATTGACGGCCAACGCCAAAACAATATATCCCTCCAGATTTTCTAAGCGGGAGATAACTAGATAGAACATACAGTGCAAACGGAAGGGCACTAGAACGCCATATGAGCGATGATTTTGTTTATTTAACTGTCCATTTCTTTTTCCTTTTGGCTCTATGATCTGCTGAGGGCTTTTTTGAAAACAAATATTTTATTATTATAGTTATACCACATACAATTTTAAACTATTATGTATATGGGAAACAATATGCCTACAAGAGATATAATGGCGTAAAGATGTTCTGTATGTAGAAAATCAAAGTTACCACGATAACTCATAGACAAACATGTTTATAGCACATGTAGTTGTCTTTCTCTAATTCAAACATTAACACAATATTTTTAGGATAATTTCATACTTTCGAAAGTTGATATATATTCATGCATGTTCCCAAAGCTGCAAGAAAACTTATTCTTCGTTTTACACTTAAATGTATTCTTGTTGTCGTACTCTTAATATAATCCTCACAAAGACGTTAACAAGTGTAGGTAATAGTGACTGTTTTTATATAGTTGTGTTTATTTTTTGTATTTGATTATAAAGGTAAAATATATAAAGATAACAATAACAAGAGAATCGCTTTAAACTAACTTACTTACATTTTCCATGCTCCACTTGTATTGCTCACTTGTAAGCATTTAAGTTTTGTTTTGTCTAAATACCAACACGTCTAAAATGATCCTTACATTACATCTACAAATGGCATTATCTCTATAAACAAAAGAACGATACAAGAGTACAAGATACAAGAGACATTTACGATGCAAATCACATATTTTAACAGCCATAGTAAATAATTTCAAATTACCTTAATACATGAAGTTGCTTTGGAGCAAGCAGATTTAGCTTACCTTCAAACTACAGAGTGCTGTCATAGAAGATGTGTTATTCGTTGTTGTTTAGTTTTTGACATTTGTCAGAAAAGTAGCCGCACATAGACGAATGTCCGGGTCAAACCGATTACCTACGTACAGATGAGAGACGATTCGTAAATTATCCGATCTGTCCTGACATTAATGTGGCTGTGGTCACCTACTATGTTTCAACAATGGCTGAGTATGGAAGTCGAATAATAATTGGTATGTATAATTATTCAATCAGATATATTCCTACAAAGCTTTATGTTTTATTTTAATATTTTAAGACAATTGGTTGGATTGGATTGGATGGATTAGCCGGCATTTTTGCCGATACTGCGCAGCGACATTTCTAATATTATAGCACAGGGGCATTTATGAGGTGCCCAAGGACTGAACCCGGCCGGTCCATTATACTGACACCGACGAGTCAGGCGTAATGCTGTCCCCTTCGCCCCGAGCGTTACGAGGGAAGCCACTACTACCAACTTTAAAGTCTTTGGTTTGACCCGGCCGGGGTTCGAACCCACGACCTCCCGATCCGCAAGCCGACGCTCTACCAATCATTGGTATGAATAATTATTCAATCAGATATATTCCTACAAAGCTTTTTTTAATATTTAAAGACAATTGGGATGGCGTAATTAACATGACCCTAGTAAATAATATTTTATTTTAGTTGGGAAACGTTGGAAACAAATTGATCAACGACCCAGTTATTATTGCCCCCATAACCATATATCGTTAAAAAACGACCTATTTATTTCCTATCAGAAACACTCAAGAAAGCGTCAACGTTTGTAACATGTGTCAATGTTAAGCTTAGTTAAAAACGCACACCATTAATTTACCACTTGGTAACCCTCTAATGTCATTTCAATATGTACTTTTGATAAAGGTGGAAAGTCTACTATTATGCATAGGACTTTTTGCGTTATTTTAATTGTAAATGGTTTCAATTTCCTTTTGATGCCAAATTATTAAGATTACCTTTTAAATAGGAAATCTGATGTCAAAATATAACAACATTATGTTCTTAAAAAGAAAAAAGTCCATGTCACAGGTTCTACTTCCTGTCGGTACTTCGTATTAGTGTAATCACCGGTATAATACAATGAAAGGTATAACTGATGTTAAAAGTCAGTGATTTGCATTCAAGCGCCCATGTATTATGCATGCATTTTTAACGATTCATGCTCGTATATATCTTTATTCCACCATCTCTGTAAATATCGGTTGATATAACCCGTGTGATAAAGAAGAGCTTTATCAACCGATATTCGCGCACCTGCTCTAAGCCGGACTACTTTTTTGACGATCAGGAATGTGTACGTGAACGAAACTCATTTATCGCAAAATTATTCTTGTGAACACCCCAGAAATGTCCATAATATAAAGATTGGTTTAATAGAGCAAACGAGGGTATTAAAAACGTCTGGTTGAGCGATGTCTCGATCTCTGACCTGCAGGATTGAAAATTTAAGTAGCGGCATCTTAACCGACTGAGCTAACCGGACAGCTGACCGCAACCTTCCAAAGTTCTATTTAACAATTATATTAGAGAATTTATATAGATGCCGTATTAATCAAAATGTACACATTTACAATTAAAAGAAATTGTAATACAGGCACATAACTAAAACTGTTTAGGAATAGTAATAAAATGTATAAAAATACAAATTTGTAGTCTGCAACAATAAAAATAACTGTCACAATGTCAGATTATGTGAGTCCCTGTTGATATTTGGTTTGAAAGAATTTGAAAACCAAAGCAGTGTTGTAGAGATGAGGTGCGAGAATTTCGAGGCGAAAGTTGACTTTAGTCCTAACATTTCTGTGAAGGAAATTGATCTTGAAACTGTGATTGTCTCAGAAAGCAGCTGTCTAATCTGAGGACAAACCCTGATGATCAAGTGCTGTTACATGATGAACATTCAAATGGTTTAGATAAAGCTCGATATTTAGTTGAACCAAAAACAGCTGACTACACAGATCTGGACAAATGTCCTAATAAATCACAGTTTCTAGACGTAAACATGAACACCACCTTCAATCCTAACGTTTCTCCAAATTTCGCAAGTCCCCCTGTCAAAATCACAACAATCTTCGCAAGTTTATGGCGCTATAATCAATGTTCATAACTTCAATGTCATCAACAATTAAAATCCATGAGCAAACTGCTTTTTACAACCGCAAACACACACAAACCTCGAATACAGTTCGCGTTTCTAAATGCCATGTGCGTAGCAACTTTAATGTTATACGTCCTTGACATTACGCAATACATGTATAACTTTACACGAGGGTGTAAGTTTTGATGTTGTTATTTTCCAACCATTATTTTAATTATTGTAATCAATAAAATTACAACCTTTTGTACAGCGCAAATAAAAAAAAATAATATGTTTATTGTCTTATTTTTAATAGTAAAATAGTAGAACTATTTCTTATAGCCGAAGTACTCTATGAACGCGCATGAATTTCGTCAATTGCAATGGAATGTCAGATCATGTAAAGGAGGAGCATTAGAGGTAAATTTAAATGTTTCCATTTCAAATCCATTTGAAAAAACTATTGATGGTGGGATTAAAAGAATACCAGGTTAGTGCTGATAAAGATAAGTGTTATCATGCTCGGTCCGAAAATCAGAGCCTCGTGCTTTCTGATTTTCTTAGCCTTGCATGTAAACATTTATCTATATCAACACTAACCTGGTATTCTCTATATACAAAATGCTTAGCTTAATTTCACATTGCCCGGACATTTGGGTCTAATGTTGGGTGTGCAGACATATCGATTTGTACGATAAACTAGCCATTTTCTAGGGTTAATAGTTTTAACGAGACTAGTTTCTCAAGAGGATGCATATTGTTACTCCAAGCGGAAGTTGTGTTTAGGGTTACTTTTGTATCGTTTGACTATGAATAAATTCAATGATTAATACACATCGTATATGATGTTTTAGCAAAAAAAAAAATGAAATTAATACGAGAATTTTAATGGGATCTGATTTGCATCTTTCTCACCATTTATAATTGTATAGCTGACAGCGCGTGCGCATTAGAATGATCACGTGCTAGTCACGTGACTCCACTTAAAAGATTGTCATTGAGCAAAGTGTTTATACAAAATATGATAAAGGAAATAAAAGGAAATTCAAAGTCTACCAATATTATGCAGAAGTTACATAGGCAATATTCGATATGCCATCAGGTTGTGAGACCTGAGTTCACGTGCTCACTGTGCGTTTATGTATCTGTCAGTTTTCTCTCTCCCAGAACAAACGAAGCGACAACTGATCTTTGTTGCTCGCGGTAAAATTATTCCCATTCTGTAAAGGCGCATACTCACTAAGATCTTGGATATATATCTGTTAAGCTAATTATCTTGTTAAAGAAACATATCTACACTTCTCCCATTATTTTAGTGATCCATTCTTTCGCCGTTCTATGGGACCGTGTGGGGAGCAGGCTTGATCGCTTCTTATAGACATTGCCATAAATTAAGCTAACCTCATTTACGTCCCTTGATAAGTGACGCGTTGCCGCCAAGTCAGAGTAAGCGTTTTGACTGTATAATTGTTTACTCTATGGTTTGAACAATGCCGTAAAAGAAAGTGCGGCAGTTGTTTGGTATTAAAACAGCCAAAAGGACATTTATTTGTAAAAAAAAATCAAATATAAGCTGCACGGCGAACAAAGAAGGCTGTGCATGTGTAGTCCCGTTCAAATTGCACTGACTGCCGACAAATGACAAGCGAAGACGCGAGAGGTTGAAAGCTGTTTATAGAAACAACTATATTCACACAGCCTTGCTACGTATCACTAGATGCAAATTTCCGCATCACAAATTCTTCATTTATTCCATAATGGGTTAAAATTAAAATAGCGAACAGAGCTAAATTAGCATTAACTTAGGTATTATCTATAGTGCTGCTTTGATACGGGTTGAAATGTCTTTTGCATAGGCCCATACTTAACTACATGGTGTTTTAAAGTTTCTTTGCCAGTGTATCATAAATTACTGTTGTTTCAGGTGTGTTCAAAGCAATCCGTTTATGGTCGACCGACAAGAAAGCCATTTCAGCTGTCCACATGGGATACAATAAGAAAGCAACACCAAAGCCAAGTCAAAATCTGGTAAGGTTAAAGCAAGACAGTCGATCCTTTTGCAAAATGAATGCATTATTTATTTATAATATAAGGTTAATCAGCATCCTGAGATTACGAGATGGATCCTGTTGAAAGGAGTGAAGGGCTTGTTTATGCATGTCGAATATCTGAATTTCCGCAGAACTGTTAAATGATACGACCAATGTTTCCCCAGTGTCAGCATACTGGACCTGGTTCAGTTCCTGTGCACCTCATAAGTGCCCCTGTGCTATAATGATAGAAATGTCGCTGCACAGTATCGGCAAAAATGCCGGCAAATCCCATTCCATCCCAAATTGTCAAACATTTGCAATCGACATATTTTTCACCTCGAGGCTCCTTGGTCACGTCCGCGGTGATGATCAGATTCTAGTGGGATCTGTGGCAGAGTAACTATACAGGACTCGGAGATACTAATAATCTCAAGGGGATGTGATGTAAGGACACGTCTTTTGACGATCGGGTTATTTGTAGTCTCTAACATTTTAAGACAGCCATTCCTGTCATCTGACAAAATTAACGGTATATCTTTTATGCAGCTATACACAAATTTGAGCAATTGCAATTGTCATAAGGTGATTTGATGGGCATTATTGTCACAATTGTATAACCAGCGGAAGGTAATCATGATCAATGTCTGACAGGCGGTAATGTACAATCTGCGGCAGGTGTAACTATACAATCTGCAGCAGTGGTGCTGTACAATATGTGACAGGTGTCACTGTACAATCTGCGGCAGTTGGTAAGATAAAAGTTGTGGCAGGTGGTACTGTACAATCTGTGGCAGGTGGTAATGTACAATCTGTGGCAGTTGGTACTGTACAATCTGTGGCAAGTGGTACTGTACAATCTGTGGCAGGTGGTACTGTACAATATGTGGCAGTTGGTACTGTACAATCTGTGGCAAGTGGTACTGTACAATCTGTGGCAAGTGGTACTGTACAATCTGTGGCAGGTGGTAATGTACAATATGTGGCAGTTGGTACTGTACAATCTGTGGCAGGTGGTTATGTACAACCTGGGCAAGTGGTACTGTATAATCTGTGGCAGGTGGTTATGTACAACCTGGGCAAGTGGTACTGTACAATCTGTGGCAGGTGGTTATGTACAAGCTGGGCAAGTGGTATTGTACAATCTGTGGCAGGTGGTTATGTACAACCTGGGCAAGTGGTACTGTATAATCTGTGGCAGATGGTACTGTACAATCTAGGGCAGTTGGTTATGTACAACCTGGGCAAGTGGTACTGTATAATCTGTGGCAGAAGGTACTGTACAATCTGGGGCAGTTGGTTATGTACAACCTGGGCAAGTGGTACTGTATAATCTGTGGCAGATGGTACTGTACAATCTGGGGCAGGTGGTACTGTACAATCTGTGGCAGGTGGTACTGTACAACCTGTGGCAGGTGCTACTGTACAATCTGTGGCAGTTGGTACTGTACAATCTGGAGCAGGTGCAACTGTATAATCTGTGGCAGGTGGTACTGTACAACATGTGGCAGGTGGTACTGTACAATCTGTGGCAGGTGGTACTGTACAATCTGTGACAGGTGGTACTGTACAATATGTGGCAGGTGGTAATGTACAATCTGTGGCAGGTGGTACTGTATAATCTGTGGCAGGTGGTACTGTACAATTTGCGGCAGGTGGTACTGTACAATCTGTGGCAGTTGGTTATGTACAACCTGGGCAAGTGGTACTGTATGATCTGTGGCAGATGGTACTCTACAATCTGGGGCAGGTGGTACTGTACAATCTGTGGCAGGTGGTACTGTACAACCTGTGGCATGTGCTACTGTACAATCTGTGGCAGTTGGTACTGTACAATCTGGAGCAGGTGCAACTGTACAATCTGTGGCAGGTGGTACTGTACAACATGTGGCAGGTGGTACTGTACAATCTCTGGCAGGTGGTACTGTACAATCTGTGGCAGGTGGTATTGTACAATCTGTGACAGGTGGTACTGTACAATCTGTGACAAGTGGTGCTGTACAATATGTGACAAGTGGAACTGTACAATAAGTGACAAGTGATTCTGTACAATCTGTGACAGGTGGTACTGTACAATCTGTGATAATTGGAACTGTACAATCGGTGGCAAGTGGTACTGTACAAACTGTTGCAGGTGGTACTGAACAATTTGTGACAAGTGGAACTGTACTATCTGTGACAAGTGGTATGTACAATATGTGACAAGAGGAACTGTACAATCTGTGACAAGTGGTACTGTAAATCTGTCACAAGTTGTACTTTACAATATGTGACATGTGGTACTGTACAATTTGTGACAAGTGGTACTGTACTATCTGTGACATGTGGTACTGTACAATCTGTGACAGGTGGTACTGTACAATCTGTGACAAGTGGAACTGTACAATTTGTGACAAGTGGAACTGTACAATCTGTGATAGGTGGAACTGTTCAATATGTCACAAGTTGTACTGTACAATATGTGACATGTGGAACTGTACAATTTGTGACAAGTGGTACTGTACAATATGTGACAGGAGGTACTGTACAATCTGTGACAAGTGGTACTGTACAATCTGTCACAAGTTGTACTGTACAATATGTGACATGTGGAACTGTACAATTTGTGACAAGTGGTACTGTACAATATGTGACAAATGGTACTGTACAATCTGTGACATGTGGTACTGTACAATTTGTGACAGCTGGTACTGTACAATCTGTGACAAGTGGAACTGTACAATTTGTGACAAGTGGAACTGTACAATCTGTGACGAAGGTACTGTACAATATATGACAGGTGGTACTGTACAATCTGTGACAGGTGGTACTGTAGAATATGTGACAAGTGGTACTGTACAATCTGTGACAGGTGGAACTGTTCAATATGTCACAAGTTGTACTGTACATTATGTGACATGTGGAACTGTACAATTTGTGACAAGTGGTACTGTACAATATGTGACAGGTGGTACTGTACAATCTGTGACAAGTGGTACTGTACAATCTGTGACAAGTTGTACTGTACAATTTTTGACAGGTGGTACTGTTCAATATGTCACAAGTTGTACTGTACATTATGTGACATAAGGAACTGTACAATTTGTGACAGGTGGTACTGTACAATCTGTGACAGGTGGAACTGTTCAATATGTCACAAGTTGTACTGTACATTATGTGACATGTGGAACTGTACAATTTGTGACAGGTGGTACTGTACAATATGTGACAGGTGGTAATGTACAATCTGTGACAGGTGGTACTGTAGAATATGTGACAAGTGGTACTGTACAATCTGTGACAGGTGGAACTGTTCAATATGTCACAAGTTGTACTGTACATTATGTGACATGTGGTACTGTACAATTTGTGACAAGTGGTACTGTACAATATGTGACATGTGGTACTGTACAATCTGTGACAGGTGGAACTGTTCAATATGTCACAAGTTGTACTGTACATTATGTGACATGTGGTACTGTACAATTTGTGACAGGTGGTACTGTACAATATGTGACAGGTGGTAATGTACAATCTGTGACAGGTGGTACTGTAGAATATGTGACAAGTGGTACTGTACAATCTGTGACAGGTGGAACTGTTCAATATGTCACAAGTTGTACTGTACATTATGTGACATGTGGTACTGTACAATTTGTGACAAGTGGTACTGTACAATATGTGACATGTGGTACTGTACAATATGTGACAGGTTGTCCTGTACAATATGTGACATGTGGAACTGTACAATCTGTGACATGTGGTACTGTACAATTTGTGACAAGTGGTACTGTACAATCTGTGACAAGTGGTTCTGTACAATTTGTGACAGGTGGATCTGTACAATTTGTGACATGTGGTACTGTAAAATATGTGACATGTGGTACTGTACAATATGTGACAGGTAGTACTGTACAATATGTGACATGTGAAACTGTACAATCTGTGACATGTGGTACTGTACAATTTGTGACAAGTGGTACTGTACAATCTGTGGCAAGTGGTACTGTACAATATGTGACATGTGGTAATGTACAATTTGTGACAAGTGGAACTGTACAATTTGTGACTAGTGGAACTGTACAATCTGTGACAGATGGTACTGTACAATCTGTGACAAAGGTGGTACTGTACAATCTGTGGTAGGTGGTACTGTACAATTTGTGACAAGTGGTACTATACAATATGTGACAAGTGGAACTGTCCAATCTGTGACAAGTGTAACTGTACTATCTGTGACAAGTGGAACTGTACAATCTGTCACAAGTGGTACTGTACAATATGTGACATGTGGTACTGTACAATTTGTGTCAAGTGGTACTGTACAATATGTGACATGTGGTACTGTACAATTTGTGACATGTGGAACTGTACAATCTGTGACAAGTGGTGCTGTAAAATCTGTGACAAGTGGAACTGTACAATCTGTGACAAGTGGTACTGTACAAGCTGTGTCAAGTGTACTGTCAATCCGTGACTGGTGGTACTGTACAATATGTGGCAGGTGGTACTGTACAATCTGTGACAAGTGATACTGTACAAAATATGACAGCTTTATACACTATGTGAAAGGTGGTACTGTACAGTCTGTGACAAGTGGTACTGTACAATCTGTGACAGGTGTTACTCTACAAACTATGTGACTTGTGGTGCTGTACAACCAGTGGCTGAGAGAGAAGAAGTTGTAGTCTGAATTTACAATTATTTCTATTATATATTGATAGAGTGGACATACTCAAATTGATAAATGCCTTTCAAGCTGCCAAACGCAATCGGTTGCGATTATCTTTTCTTGTTTGTTTCTATGTTGCAATTAATAACTGCCTATTCTACATCAGCTACATTTTGATATTTCAATTTATATATTCCATAGATGAGTTCATCTCATGTTCATAATACCATATCATATCAGTCAACCGATCGTTTTTGTTATTGATGTATTGTTTTATCTTCACCGTGCCTGTTACTTTCTCTTCCAGTCTGTCCAAACATGCCGCAATCTCTTCTCGAAAACTTTGATCGTGTTCTATACAGGTAGCATGACAATGGTAGTTTGATACACAACAAGTATTTATCAATTCTCTCGATTCTTTATTGACACTGCTCTTATTTCTGACATACACTCTTATTATTTGTCAAATCTTCCGAAGACTGAACATCGTTTGATAATTCTGTAATGAGGGACTGCTTCTTTGCATTGTTAGGGCCTTGAACGAAACACAAAGCATAGCCAAGAGCGTCATCATCTAAACCATACATTTCCAAACATCGAGGGTTGTGTTTGGAACATATCCCCATTTCTATAGATATCTGGCGTGTTGCTGACTTTCCTGTCCTTGTCGTAGTATGTTAGTTAAACCTGCTATGGTAAAGAATACAGGTTCTGCATAGGTACTCAATGTCCAGCAAACACAATCCTGCCGCTCTTGTAATCTGTCCCAACTAAGTACAGAAATCGCATAGGATGTTGCTGAGACCCGACGGACGGTCCTGGTCTAGAAGCACCTCGAAGGCCGGATACTGTTTCTTGGTAGCCACAGTAAGATGAACAGTAAACATGAATATTTTCTGATAGCATTGAGCATGTCTTTGGAGAGGAGGAGGACAAAACATATTACTACAAAAATGACGATATTGTTGGCGTGGATTATAATTAGGACATTTATTGAATGCATGTTAAAGAAAATAACATTATTGTTGATATTGTAGTTGTTGATGATAATGACAATGATAGAGTGATGATGATCACTTTGGCAATGATTATGATGACGAGTGTGTTGATTGTAATGTAAATCATAATGATGGTGATTATGATGAGAAAGAGAAGCAGGAGGAGTAAACTTAAAATATTCAAATATTCAAAATAAGGTTTCACCTTTTATACACCATTGCGAAAGACATGAACGTATATAATTCGATTGAATCCGCTGTCATAAGCAAGCCATTGTGTATGGAAATGGTGAGTCTCATTGTTATCTGATAATGTAAATGTGAATAAATAAAACTGTTTCATATTGTCGCGTAGACGTTCGTTTTAAAAAATACACGTGCAATACACTTTCAATATCGACTGTTCTACTAAAATGATCTAGCATTTGGTAGGTTTTAAACTTTTAAAGTTGTACAATTGTATGATACAAATGATATTATCCTTTCAGGGTTGAAATCCTGATATAACCGACAAACAAATCCTGCGTAGTTTGGAAAAACTGTTTGTTTGTTTGTTTATTGGGTTTATCGTCCCACCAACAGTATTTCAGTTATCTGGAGACGGTGTCCACTTGAAGCAGATATAGTGCTGCCTTCACTGTGTATAGCATGCCGGGAACACCTGGCATGGTACCACACCCAGTCACATTATCCTGACACCGGGCCAATCAGTCGTGGAACTACCCTTATATTTGCTTGAGCGTTAGCAAGGGAGCTATACCACTACCATTTTTAACGACTTTGGTATGTCGCGGCCCGGGATCGAACCCGGGGCCTCCCGTACCTGGAGCCGACGCTCTACCGATTGCGCTACCAGGTTTTTCTTAAAATTATAATAATTTCTTAAACATTGTCTTCTATGTTGTGTTCGATAAAAACAATTTCCGTTGCAAGTGTTGTTAAATTATTGTTTCCATAAAGCGATGGAAATTGGAAAATATCTCGTAAAATGCTTTATTCTTTACGTATAAATAATACTTTCGTGTCAAAGCAAGTACGTCTATTGAATTTAAACTGGGAATTGGATGTTCTGTCCGACGTTGAACAAGGCGATGTTGTTACTAAATGCAGTTCTTTATTTTTGGCGTTTAAATAAATCGTTGTTTTGTGTTATTAGAAAGGCTTAATACTGTATGCAAAAGTTTTTTATTTACTTTGTCAATGAATTTGTGTCGGTTGATATTTCCGAGTAAATCAATCTATTTGTTTCTAAGAAAAATTGTATGCGTTGGTATTAACTATGGTGTATCTGTTTTATCATATAAAAAATATTTACACACATGTTCAAGATAGTCCCCTTATAAATAATGGTTACTGTACGAACAAAACCACGTCTCTTTTACATGCATACATTGTACGAGAAGCTAGATAGTGGTGAGGTATTTTAAAAAAAAATAACACACCTTTATTTTTGTAAAGGAAGAATACTTTTCATATAACTTTGTACCGATTGGTTGACAGTACTAACTATTGTAAAGGTAACATGGAACATAATTTATAATAATGAATAATACTTGAATCACAATTTCAAACTCAGAATAGCATGGTAGAGCCCCGTTAAAAGGTGCATTCTTTACAACAATACCATTGACTCCATATTCAACTTAAAATACGATTCCTCAAGGACGAGGATGAAGTGATTATGTGAAACTTGACACTGAGCCTATCTTTGTTTTTGTAATTGTGTGTATGTTCTCAGCTGAACATATTCAATTGGGGATTTTAAAGGCCCTTTCATTTTCAGGCTGGTAAATAATATGTTTGTATTGAAATTTCCATTTGTGGACAATTTTGGATATAATTCCTGTCTCTGTTTGTCTGTTAGTCTTTCATTTTTTAAATGTTATGTAATGAACATTTATGGGGCTCTTTCAAGAAATGTGTCATTGTTCTATGTGCTTAAATATAGAACATAAGCTATTGGCTATTGAGTGGACTTCAACTGTAATTGTGTATCTTAAATACCCTACTGACTGTGTATGTATCCATTCATAATCATGGCGCGATCCGATTTAAAACAGTTTTCTGTGTGTGTAAATTTGAGCTGATATCAGGTGTCTATTATATGAATAAAGAAGACTTTAAGTATCTCCCGACCGAGACAAAAAACACAGAGGTATGCTGTTCTTTGTAAATATATTGGATTACGTGAGACGTAAATTTGAAGATTGGTCATCACCTTAACAAGCCGTAGGGTATTCCCCCTTTTTTGACTAGGTTTTAAGGTGGTGGGTTATTACACGTTTCTTGACTAGAGGCGAAATCATTATCATAATCACAATCATCATCATCTTCAGCAGCATGAATTGATAGCATAAGTTCATATAACCTGATTGTTTATGTTCCTGTTGGTAGATGATGTCTTGGTGTGCTATTGCTTGTAAGTGTATTTGATTACCTGACACGGCAATGCGGAAGTTTAATGGCCACATGTCCAACGTGTAGGCTATTTCCCTTTCTATTCCACCGTCTTCACTGTGCTTGGATATTACGCACTTCGTTATTAGAGGCGGCGACGTGTGATTGTAACTGTGCATATCTTGATTTCTAGTACCATCAAAACCACACAATTTATCGCTGCAATCATGAAAGGTTCACTATGTATCCATATTAATAGAAAAAAAACATATTTATATAATGTATAACATTTTATTATACAATAATGATGAACATAATAAATATAATAATATCTACACATTACTGGAGAGTGTTGACCTCCACCGGTTTTAAGCGGCGGTTTCTGCCGGCTACAAATATCCTTATAAAACACGAATTGATGCAAATGCTGCTAAATATAAATTAATTTAGTTAAATATATCATATTACTATTCATTTCAATCTTCATACGAAAATAGTACATGTTCTGTGATTTGTTTTGATCCAGTCACTGTTGCTCTTAAATTGTATTTTTAATGCGGAGTAAGCAATAAACACTGGCTTGTATCAAGGGCAATATACAGTATGTGGACATAACAACCAGTATTGACAAAATGCCAAAGTTGACTTTACAAATTCTATTGTTTTCACAAAATTGATAGTAGACCAATATGAAATAGTTGAGTATAAATATTAGATAAGTACAATTGACCAATATTGACCTAGGACAGTTATATGTTCAGCTAATAAATACAGTTATGGTCATAATATGACAACATTTTATTCAATTGAATTAATATTGTGCATAAGTGTGTCATACTTCTTTTTTCAACAGCATTTATTATAATCAAGGTACAATGCATGCTAAATTGTACCAGTTTAAAGTGACTACTGTAATGGCCACCAGATTTTCGGAGAAATTGTGTAAAAACATGGAACTCATCATTTTTAACTCTCCTGAGCACAACATGCACACAGTGAGCTTTTCTGATACCCCTTCGTCTGGCGTCCGTTGTCCGGCGTCAACAATTTAACTTGTGAACATGCTAGGATAATAGTTTTTATCCAATTTTCATCGTCCAGTAACCTAATTTGACGCTCACCTATTTCGACGCCATTTTAATTTTCATTTCAAACTCCGTGACTGTTTTCCTCTGACGTAACTTCTCCAGACATTTGTTGACAAAAACGTATTTTGACAGCTCAGGCAGAGCAATATGGCAAATCAAGATTCCAAGGTAAGGATATCTCAAATTCATATTAACTCACATTATTTCACCGATTTTTCTTACTTCCATCATAACTGAAAGTTATCGAGTTTTTAAGTACTGCTGTGAAAGTAAGATTTCAGAAGGAAGATATAGTCAAGTGTCTACATTCTGTTATTGATAAGATTTTATATGAATGAATGTTGAACATTTATTTGTCAAATGTAAATAAAAATATGAAACATGCTATGTTCTTTTGTTCATATAATAATAATGTCTAATATGACTGGAAGCACATCTTAATTTTTGAGAACTAGTTAAAGCTGAGTCATTTTATTTATATTGTAATTCTAATACGTTTTAAAGTAACTGCAAACACACCACAGTTTACGACATAGTGTGTAATTACAACACACATTTTGTTTATTCTTGTATACAAATTCCAACTTCCTCTTCCAGTACATCACATTAAGTCTTTGGAAATGCATAATGGAAGTTTATTTGTTATCATTGTTGTGGGCAGACAATAGTTTAAGTAATATTTTCAGAGATGACGAACTTTTAAGTTGAATCTGAGACGACAAAAATAAGTAAGTTCACTTGTTGATTAACAAAACAGGTCTGTTTACATGAATACATCTAGTGGTAAAACCAGTAGGCTTTATCTATCGGCAGAAGCCAGTCTATACGTCTATTGTTTATTGTGTTTCGGAATAGCTTTGTGTATGTCTGCCAAAAGGCGTAAAATACTGCAAAATAAAATAATTTTCTTTTAAGCTTATATGCAATTAACAAATATTAGCAATAATTTACACAGACATGTATACGGGAATAATGATCCTCTTTGTACAATAATTGAGAATAATTACAACTACCCACTAACGTTGTAACGGTATGCACAGGACTTTCAGCTGTTTGTTACGAATACATACGTAATCGACGAGGAGGTGTAACGCAGTGTTGCGAAGCGAATATTTACGATCTCAACTTACAAGGCGGCCAGTCAACGACAGGACAGGACGTGTTAAATGTTATAGAAAAGAAGTAAGATTATGTTTTTTGTAAGGCAAACAAACAACTTCACAAAGTTAATAGAATACAACAAGATTACAGAGCGAGGAACGTTCTAGATGTGGACTATTAAGAATGGTATCCTTTATGCACCCATAATAACGTGAGTGTCTAGGACAGAAGTAACGCAACAGAAGAAATCGGTGAGTACACGTTGTAGATATTAGTTACACATAAAGCACATGTAAGACAGAGTATGCAACTGTCACATGTATATGAACATATCTTTATAACTTGATTTTGTATATCCAATGTTTATGTAGGTAAATGAGCTCATTGGTATGCTGTGCTTTATAAATATATTGGATTACTAGACCGAGCAAGGTGAAATTTGGTGTTCACCTGTGCAAGGGTATTCCCCGTTTTATTGAATGGATTTCAAAGCGGTGGGGTATTACGATTTATTGCATTAGGGGCGATATATATTTTCAAAAATTAAAAACTGATTGTCTAGAATTCCATTATCATTAAAAGTATATTGTTCATCATCATCAGCAGCATCCCCACCACCACCACATCCGCATAAACATTATCCTCATTATCATCACAATGACAATCATCACTAGCAGAATAAAATGATATCATGAGTTCGTCTGTTCATCATCACCTCCTTATCCTCATCCTCTTCGCTATCGTGACAATAATCATAAAAGACATCAGCAGTAGCAGCAGCATCAGCATCATAACCACCAGTACCATCATCAACATCACCACCACATCAGCCTCAACAGCCTCAACATTATCATTATAATAATCACAACCATCATTATCATTATCATCCGCATTATCGTCATCATCATCATAATCACCATAGCCCTACAAGCAGCATCTGCAGCAGCAACAACAAAACATTAATGTCGTCATTTCATAATATAACCATACTTTTATCATTTGTATTATCATTATCATCAGCATCATCTTCATCATCATCATTATTATTATCATCATCATCGTCGTCGTCGTCGTAATCATTAATATTGTCATTTCATTTTCTTTCATCTCTTTAATCTACATGTTTGTATTTTATTTATTTTAGATCAAACAGCAATTATAAAAACGTAAGTTCATATGTTTATAACCTTATTGTCTATGGTCATCGTTCGTGTAATATGTCATTCTGTGTTGTTTCTTGTACGTGTATTTGATTACATGAGACGGCAATACGGAAGTTTATGTATTTCTATTCAACAGACTTCAGTGTGCTTGGATATTAAGTTTTCCCTTGTTAGAGGTGTATCGTTAGTTTAGACCTGCATGTCAAATGTCTTGAATTCCATTACCATAAAACCCTCACTACACTCATCAAAAGTCATTGTGTAAATATGTAGGTAGAAAAAATACACATTTGTAAAGCTATATAACAATGGGGAACATAATGCACGTTGATGGACACTTTAGACGTTCCCCGGTTCTAACCGGCTGATGTAGCCGGTTACATAAATCTTAATCTATTGATTAAAATGCTAATGAATTGTCCATGGATAGTCTAGATTGGGAGTGGTGTGGGTTATTTGATATTATGATGGATGGGTCACCATGGGATAGACTAGGTTAGCTTACGGGCGGATCATTTGATATTATGATGAGTGGTTGACAATGGGATAGACTAGGTTGGTGGAGGGGCTGATCATTTGATATTATGATGGGTAGATGAACATGGGATAGTATAGGGTGGGGGAGGTGCTGGTCATTTGATATTATGATGAGTGGTTGACCATGGGATAGACTAGGTTGGCGGAGTGGCGTGTAATTTGATATTATGATGGATGGTTGACCATGGTATAGACTATGTTTGGGAGCGGCGGGTCAATTGATATTATGATGGCTGGTTGACGAGGAGATAGACTAAGTTGGCCGAGGTACGGGTCATTTGATATCATGATGGATGGTTGACCATTGGATAGACTAGGTTTGGGGAGGTGCGTGTCATTTGTTATTATGATTGTTGGTTGATGACTGGAGGGATAGGTCTGTGGCTAAGATCGTAATAGAGATCTCATATCTCACAGTAATATCTTATTTAGTTGACTTATAACACGTATTTTTGTACCTGTAAACATAAACATAACCAGTGCTGTCAAATGACCTGAGCTGACTTTGATTATATTTTTTTTAATTCTTTCTATATTCGCTATTTATTCCAGAATATCAGTAAATAACTAACAAATCATGATTTCTTCACGCCTTGTGCTATGTTCACATAATTTAAAGTTATAAAATATCAGAACATAATTTTAAGATTAATACAATTGACAGTATTGACCTTGGCAAGTAATATATGTCACTGGTAAATACAGAGGTGGCCATAATATTTTATACAGTTTAATTATTTAATTATTATTAGTGAGTCATACTATGCATGCTTAATTGTACCAATATAAAGTGACTACTGTAATGGGCACCAGGACTTTCTGAAAAATTGTGTTAACATGGAAAACATCATTTTTAGCTCACCTGAGGACAATATGCTGACGGTGAGCTTTTCTGATAACCCTTCGTCCGGCGTCCGTTGTTCAGCGTCAATCGCCAAAGCTTTATTTTGTGAACACGCTAGAGGGAATAGTTTTTTTTTTTTATCCAGTCTTCATCAAATTTGGTCAGAAAGTTTGTCAGCATGGAATCTTGGATGAGTTTATTATTGGGACATTTGGGGTCAATAACTATTTCACTATGTCAGATCTTATTAAAAGATTGTAAACACACTAGATGCCCCATGTGAACACAATAGATTGCACAATATTCACTAAACAAAGTCAGAATGTTTGTGCGTTTGAAATCCTTGAATAATTCGTTATTGGGTCACATGGGGTCAAAAGAAAAGTCTCTAGGTCAAATCTTAGAAAGACCTTGTGAGCACGCTAGAGGCCATATTTAGTGTCCAATCCTCACAAAACTTGGCCATAATGTTTGCCAATATAAAATCTTAGATACGTTTTAAATACTAAAAAAGCCGGCTTTTATGCCAACCGTGGATCTACCTGACATAGATTATTATCTACATTATGTTATTTTCATTTTTAAATTTGATCAGGTCAGGATGCAGCTATCCAACACTGGTAAACAACAGTCGAGAGTTGTTTTTGGGTTGTGACAGCCTTCCACATCCTGTAAAAAATTTATGGGAGCTGGGATATATTCTGTGAATTCACCAGGCAAACACCAGGAGATTTTCAAAGGTTAGAGAAACCATGGATAACTTAATTGCTTTATTTGCAGTTAATAAATCCTTAATATATGCTGATAGTCCAAACACATAAAAACATTAATTGTGAGGTTGCACAACACAACTGAAAATAGTTGTTAAATCTCTTTGTTTACTGTATTTTATATTTCACTCATGACAAATGTATTTATTCTTTAAGGAAAACAATTTAACTTCTATTTTAATATTTAGCTCTGTTTGTATACTGTTTTGGCAGTCTTTTTTGTTTCGTAAATTGCAAAGATGGGAATGAATGCATTGCTCACTGGCCAAAGTTATGCTTATCTAAACATATCTAATCTAAAATATTATTACTGTAAAACATATCCACAACAACATTTTCAGAAGGCACAGAAAATGTTGCAGCTGGGAGGCGTTGCTGTGCCGCGGTTATTACTGATGTCAAATTAAAATGCCATAAACAAAAAAATAACATTACTTAATTGGTGTTATAGTGATATCAAAAGTGTTATATTTTGCATGTTCATGATGTAGTTTACCTCCGTTGAAATAAGATAAATCGAAGAGCATTCAAATATACAAAGTGTAATTTTAAACACATGTGGTCTGGGTAAAAGTGCTGCTGCTAACCGGTTGTTGCTGCTCATGTGTGCCGTTTGAAGTGGTTATATTGTATATATCATTAAATCATCGATTAAATGCAGACATTTTTTTTAAAATAAATTAAAAATGTGTTATGTTTCTGTTACTTTGCCCCCAACATTGCTAGGACTATTTAAACACTAGAAGGATTTAGCCATGGATGTTCAGGTTTATTATATGCATTTCAGTTGCAGTTACTAAGAACTCGGCGACACAATTTCGCTTGATTCAGCTGAAAACACAGACACGTGTATGTTTTAATGATCCTTACTCATAATTATTATGTTATACATTATGCATTTTATTCTGTAGAATGATTTAAGTATGACTTATTTTCAATCGCCAATCAAAATGTTAGATGAAAAATGTCAGCACATAAACACATTGTCTAACCCAAACAAAAACATGTTTGCAGGAATTAAGCAATTACCGTCATACTGATTGTGAATATTGATACGTCATCATCATCATCATCATAACAACCATCTTATTAATCCCCATCATTGTCAGAATCTTCATCAGCATCATTCTCCCCATTGATTTATCACAATGTTATAAGTTTATTTCCAGATTATTAGCCAGCATGGACAAAGTATCCGGTCGCGGAGCATCGTCGAAGGCAAAACAGCCAACCGACACGGATCAACATGCCAAGGACATTCAGTGTGACCAGTGCAAAGAGTCGGACCTGGTTATCCCTGCAGCAGGATTCTGCGAGTCTTGTACCGACTATCTATGCAGCTCCTGTCTTAACCTCCACAAGAAACTACGAACATCAAAGGACCACACTGTTCTATACGGTGATGCAATGCCGAGCCATCGACCAACTGCTGTTAATGAAGAGACGTGTTCGAAACACCCCGGTAGGAAAGTGGAGATGTTTTGTTGTGATGATGACACCCTTGGATGTGCGCTGTGTTTCGTTGAAGGACACAACCGATGTCTGAATAAGTCTTTAATTTCAACACTGTCGGAGCATATGGAGTCTTCAGATGAATTGACAAAGATTCAAACGGCATCAAAAAAGCACATGCTTTTATCCTCCCAGTTGATGCAGCTGATACAAAAATGTCGTTTAACAAATGAGCAATGTCATGCTAAGAGTTTGGAAAACTTTCAGAGTTTTCGCGTAGAGATAGAAGCGCTTTTGGACAAATTAGAAGATGAAGTAACTAACGATGCTGAGAGAGTGAAGGGAGATAACAAGGAAAAACTAGATCGTTTGACAGATATGATACTATCGTATAAGCAGCAGGTCGATACATGCATGGAGAATATCGATAGCTGTTTGGCACTTAACTTGAAGCAAAATGACCAGTTGTTTATAGCTGTAAAGAAGAACAAAGGGCAAATACTTGACTCTGTCCAAAAACTAGAAAAGCTAAGCAAAGAAATACAAATTCAGGAATTTGGTTTCTTAAAAGAACCTTCTGTCAAACACATGCTGAAGACAAGCTGTAAAATCTTCCTTAAAGATGTGCCATGGTCTGCATCCGCGGACCAGTCTAAGACGACAGAAATTAATGTTCCGGTGGAGATGGAGCCCCTTCCTTCTACAGTATGCACATCGGTGGCAAAAATACCCATCAAGTCACCTGATGACGAATTCGACAGCTTCATATGTGATCTAGTGGCTGTATCAGATAGGCTGCTAATTTTGACTGATAACAGTAATGAATGCCTAAAAATGGTTGACATCGTCAATAACCAGATCATCACGAGACGGTTACTTTCTTCACCACCCGCGGCTATAACTAGTCTGCCCGGGTCCCGGGTGGCTGTTTCATTGCCAGAGATCCAGCAGATCCAGATCTTCTCCTCGGATTTGGTGATGAATGCTCGGGGTAGCATAGATGTTAATGGTGAATGTGGTGGCATTCGCTGCACTGGGGAAACACTCATTGTGTCATTCAGCAGTCCCGCGAAGATTCAGATATTTGACTTAAATGGTCAAGTCCTTCACACTATTCAACATGATCCAACTGGACAAGAAATGTTCCTGAGACCTTGGTACATCACGCTAAGTCTTGATAACACTTTAATTTATGTCGGTGATAACAAGAAAAACACACTCTCCTGCATTGACATGACAGGTGTCCTCAAATGGGTCTACCAGGATCAGCTGGTGAAATTTCCAGAAGGTGTGGTCACAGGTGAAGGCGACTGTATCTATCTATGTAGCCCCTACACCAACTCCATTCACGTCATATCAGCCGACGGTGTCAAACTTGCCATCCTGTCAGAGACACAGTCAGGTGTCCCTTTCCCTACGACTGTATGTTTTAGCAGTAAAAACCAGATTTTGGTCGTGTCGAGTTGCGCTTCTAATCCGGAAGATGGTAACTTTATCAACCTACTCAGCCTTCGGTAGTCAACACTGACAATGGACCTTTCTTGGTAGCAGTTCACTAGTTTCAATATTAAGTAAAGCTACGTGATTATGATATTACTATGAATATACAGATTCATTATATTTATACTTTTGTTAGTGTTACTCTGACGTATACACGTACTTCGATTGAGTCTCTTGAAATGTAATGGTAATTTGACCTGTTTACTTAGTAATATTATGTCAAAAAATTAGGAAATTATGTTTCAATGTTTAGTGTCATATTCACCAGAATACTGGAGAATACTGGATAATTCTTTTTTACATTCTTTGAGGTATTTTAAACTGTAATGCGTTGCATGAATTATAAAAAATAAATATCCATATATTTATAGGCAGCATACATTCAAAACGTACCACCTTTATGCTTTGCAGTAGACAGCCTATCGTTGACCATTTTGTTTTTGCTTTCAAACACAAAACTGCGTTATAGAAGTGGCAAGAGAGACCAATTTACGAACTGAAAACAATGGTTAAAAAGTATGATTTAGTGTCGTACTTCTTGTTTGTAAAGTATTTGGCAATTATATTATGTTGTTCTTTCGCGCATCTTGTAATGTAACGGGAAAACAAACTGTGGCATTAAGATGTGTATGACTATATCGTTTATGTTTTGTTGAAAAAAGTTGGTTCTACATTTACATAAAAAATAAACAATATAATCCTTCTTAATTACGTCGAGTACTGATTAAATAATCTGGTTTAATTGTTAATTAACGGTCGCGTTTATGGAAGTCAACTTTAGGGCTTCCGCCACGTTTGGCAGATATTTTAGCGTTTTGTCATGAGGCAGTAGTGTAACACAAAGCTTCGTTACACGTTAAAATACATTTCTGCTGATTACCCGTTAAAATAATCAATCTTACAAAAGACATGTCCTTTAACAATGAACTAAACATTTCTATTTTGCGTTTTGCACAATTTTAAATAATAACACATTCTTGTTATTAAATATTTAATAAATGCATCATTCTTTACTATGATATGTTATTGCGGAAGATACATATCAAGGGAAAAACGATGAGTTTTCAATGATGCGAACATTCATCTATTCTAGAATAACGATGCATGCGGCGCGTGCGTGTGTGCGAGATTAAAGGTATTGTTGTTGTGTGTTTTTTTGTTGTTGTGTGTGTTTTTGTTGTTGCTCTTGATGTTTATGTTGGTGTTTACTTGTTGAGTCTACAAAATGTATTTCCTTTTACGTCAGTTATTATCTCATCTCAATTGAGAAATGGCACGCATAGCGAGTGAATTCTCTTAGCTTAGCAATCTTTAAAAGAACAAGCTTCACGATTTTAGAATGTATCTTCTAAATTTGCTGTATTGTCATATCTGTCATATGTGCTTTAATACTATGGGATTCAATACTTTGCGATTGGTACCATTATACATTGTAGTTGCAGTTGCAGTTGTCGACAATGACATGTTCATGTCTATTCGACAATGCTTTATACATATGCATACATTTTATGTGTTATGTTATTTTTTTGAAAAGAAAAACACAACATGACGCTTATTCTATTATTCATTTCTTTTCCAACATGTAATTTTTCTTATGTTTCACTATGAAAGGTAATATGGTATATACATTTCTTCTTTCACATTACTTTTGATAATTACGCAATTCAAAATGGCGAAATCTTAGTCGTAGTTTTTGTAAGTGGATGCAGTTTGGATGATTCCAACCCATGCATTGTTCGAAGTAAATCGGCGGTCCCGACTACTTCGAATAACCGATAAGATCGACTGTATTTGTGAATGCGTGTGCTGATATAAAAAAATCTAAAAGTTCAGAACAAACTAAAAAATCAGTTTATTTAAAAACAATATCGTTTACTTAATTACATCGACTGACTCATATTGTTTGAATTATTCAGAATGTCCCTTTATGCTCAAGTAAGTCGAAGTTACAAAATCAATTGAATAAGTTTAAGTCGACGCATATATTAAGATAAAGATAAACTAAAATGTAGTTTAAGATCGGCCAATACACTAAACAGCATTAAACGAGACAGCAACTAAAAATGAATCAACGTTAAACATGTATTAGATATAGGTATAGAACTACTTGGAAAACTTTTGTTACTAAAATTATAAACTTACTTGACACATCGGATTTCTCAAATAGTTAATATTAAAACAAACAAACGTGTTAATCAAATGCTTCAAACAAAAATATACTTGGATGAATTGAAATGTATAATAATGTAAATAACATTGAACATAAACTATAATAAACAATGGCTAAAACCTAAGTTTCTTATCTGCAATTATTTATTCCCATGCATACATATTATTAAATATGCCACTTTCTTAAACTTTCGGTTCATTACATTTACCCCTGTAAACATATCGACTTATGTGAATGTCCCGAATTACCTTAATGTTTACAATGTCTCTAATACATCGAGTAACGCAAATGCCTGGACAAACTGCATTACCTTGATTTAGTAAAACAAACTAATATTTTAAAGACTTTGAGATATCAATTGAAGCAAGAGTTCTATATATTAAGAACGATGAGTGTAATTTTGTTATCAAGATGAACATTTCAATGTTAAGAATAGATAGTGAGCAAATACTGCTGGATGTATATACTTGACGCACTTGTCCGCACGCGGATGCATATACAGTTGATGCAGGTCACGGGATAACAGTTACCGACAGGATCTTCACGGAATATGACCGTAAACACATCTTAATAAGTGGAAACTTGTCAAAGCTGGAAAATCTTTATTACTTTGTTTATAATGTTATTTGGAATAAATCTTGCATCTTTTTATTATTTTTAATAAGACAAATCAAACTTCCTGCATATCACTTTAAGTATTTATCGTCTCAATTTTGTAGTTTTGATATTATCTCTTGTGAAAGATTCATACATTTCAGTATGAATCTGACAGCTTGCTAGCATTAACAGACGACAATAATGAGTTCCTCACCTGATTTTTTGGTCATATTTGGTAGTATTTGTCACTGAAGCAAAGAGAAACTTTCATAAAGGTAAACTATGTACGCCTGTTTGTTTCTAACTTAAGAAATGAAAACACCTTATAAAATCAATACATTATTTATAATTTGTTTTTTTTATTTAATTGATTTTTAATTGATATTTAATAAGATGACAAAATACATCCTCCTGAGCAGAGATCTACACTGTGAGGCCCACAATCTAGCCGATGCTGTTGATTTTTTTGCTAAACAGAAAAACGTCAATATTATCATTGCCGTTAGTTTTTTACCTTGTTATTGCAAGAAAAGAAAACACTAGAAGAACCAGGGGCACATCGCAAGTCTGTTGGAAGATGATCCTACATAAAACACCTGCCCTTTGACCGGGAAGCGAACACCCCCGGTAAGTTGCTAAGGTCTTTAAAGTCATAAACCCACCCCACCCCTACTCAACACTTAAATATTGTGGCCTGTACATACAAGGTAATAGGAAACAAAGTTATAAGCTGTTTATGTTTATTGGGTTTATCGTCCCACCAACAGTATTTCAGTTATCTGGATACGGTTATAAGCTGTACTAAATACATTTCACATAACGTTTTCCTTCTTCAAAGAAAATATTATAGTGTTAACATTTAGTGCAGTTATGCCGTGTATGCTTTAATTACCTGTCGGCCAAAAGCACGTTTTATTATTGTTTGAAGCGTTTGTATGTCTGGAATATTTTCTTTATACGAAAAAAGATGCAAGTTTATAGTTCGGACTACATACAAGGAACACATCTGTTCAATTAATTACACATGTATAGGACAAGATTGCGGCGCTCTTCATTTCAATCTTAATTTAAGAAAATCGTATATGTTCTGTGATTTGTTTTGATCCAGTCACTGTTTTTTTTCTTAAATTGTATTTTTACATGCGGAATAAGCAATAAGCACTGGCTTGTATCAAAGGGCAATAAACAGTACATGGGTAGACTAGGTTGGGGGAGGGGCTGGTCATTTGATAATATGATGGGTGGTTGACAATGGGATAGACTAGGTTGGGGGAGGGGCGGGTTATTTAATTTTATGATGGATGGTTGATAAGTTGAGAGATAGGTCACCGAATAAGATCATAAGTGGATATCAAAATATTAAAATATCATAATCAGGCGACTTATAAAAAACACTTATTTTGTGTACATGTCAATGTATACAAAGACATAACAACTAGTATTAACAAAATGCCAGAGCTGACTTCACAACTTCTAGACCAATATGAAACAGCTGAGTATAATTATTAGATAAGTACATTTGACCAATATCAACCAATATTGACCAATATTGACAAGGGCCAGTTATATATGTCACTAGTAAACACAGATATGGTCCTAATATGACAACATTTTATTCAGTTAAATTAATTATGTGTGTTAGTGTGTCATACTTCGTTTTTCAACAGCATTTATTATAGTCAAGATACAATGCATTCTAAATTGAACCAGTACAAAGTGACTACTGTAATGGGCACCAGGACTTTCGGGAACATTGTATAAACATGGAATAAAAGCTTTCTTACCCTGTGGTTTTAATTTGCATATATCATTTTGTGACATAATGTAATAAACAACTAAATTGATTATTTAATAGTGAAACTTCACTAATGCTGGCAGTAGACACGGATGTGATCATTCCAGTTATAACCAGTATTGAAAGCTTTAACCTATATTGAGCACAAGCTCGGTCAATACTCAAACAGTCGGATTTTATGCCAGCACTGGATCTAATTTGATCAGGTCAGGATGTAACAACTCTGGGAGTGAATGTGATCTTGCCAGTCAAACACCAGGGACTTTTGAAAAGTTAGTGAAACAATAGATTACTTTATTGTATCTTTCCAGTTAATAACTCTTTCATATATACCGAAAGTACAAACACACAAACACGTTAGTTGTGAGTTTAAACAATGTTATGTACAATAGTACACCAGCGTTTAAGGTTGCGCTAGTCAGGTTAAGGGTTGTTTACCGGTGTGGTTTTGATGACATAGCATTCGCGTATCTACTAGAAGTAAGGATTATGCTAGAAAGTTCAATTGTTTATTTTTAACTGGTCTTCGAAAATTTTCTGGGTACGTGAATTTTCTGGAAATTCTTTGGGTATATATAAGGGCGCGTTTGCCGAATTAAAGTAAGTTTGGAAAGTTTGAAAGTTTGGAAGTTTGAATAAAAAGTTTACTTCAGAGATTGGACATATAATTTGGAAATACTTGCAGCTTCTATCTTAAATATTTCTGTGTTGGAACTTATGTGGACTTACTATAATTGACAGTGACATAAATATTAAAGTGTTAAATTTGGATTAAATAATTAACATTCCTGTATTGTTCTACCTTTGGATTATTTCAACTGTGCTTATCTACGAGAACATTCTACCGAAAACTCTTCAGGATTGTTCAACGCTAGATTATTTGTTTCATTGTTAAAGGGACACCTCCTAAAGGGACAAACTGTAAGCTAATATTTATTTTGCTTTCTGTAATTCTGTTTCATTTATTTGTTATTGTTTCATTACGCCATATTTTTTATTATTTTTGAAATAAAACATTATTGTACTAGTTTGTTGCTGGCTTGTTCTTTCTGTTACACCATTTCGTTGTTTAGTAAACGGGCCACTTTATAAATAAACTTATATAGCGCGACGGATTGTAACAACAATAAAACTGAAAGGAGTGGGTGAACAAATCTTTTTGTTTACTGTTTTCATATTTTCCTCATAAAACAAAGTTTTCATATCATTTTTTATGAAAACCCATTTAAAATATTAAAACAATCATCCATTATAATATTTAGCATTGTGTGTATATAGTGTTGACTGTCCTTTTATTTTGTTAGTTGCAAAGATAAGAAATGGATACATTACTCAATCACCAAGTTAATGTTTATTTAAACACATCTAATCTAAAATATAATTGCAGTAAAACCTATCCACAGCAAGATTTGCTGGAAGCACAAAACATGCTGCAGCGAGGAAGCGTTGCTGTGCAGAGGGTTATGTTTGATGTCAAGATAAAATGACCTAAATACAACATAATTTAACCATTACTTCATGGGTGTTTTCATAATGTAAAATTTTATTTTTTTTACATGTTCATTATGCATTGTAACTTTTATGAAAATACAATAATTAGAAGAGCACACAAACATACAAAGTGTAATTTTAAATACAGTAAATACTCTTCTTGGTAGAATCAGATAAGTCTTAAATAATTAATCAAATTAAGTAAATGCAAACGGAAAACTAAAAAATGAAATCAGATAAATGTTTCAACTTTAAATTTGCTTCGCAGTGTATTCTGCAGATAAAAAGTAGACGTTGACAATTGTCATTTCTCATAAACTAACTAATAACTTTTTTGTGGATGTAATAACCATCAGCGTTAGTTACAATGAACTGAAAGTTTTCTTTTCATTAGCTTTTCTTAAAAGTTATCAGATGTTTTTTCACATCTACCTGGTTACCGGTCAAATAGACACGGGATGAGAACCTCTATACATCAGCCAACCTTGATTCCTTATCAATTAACCCAAGTTCGATACTTCTCATGTAGGCCTCATTTGCTGTTCAGCGGAGACTATGAGTGGACATAATAGCCGTTTATCTTCACTCCGTGGAATTATTGTTAAAATGCAATGAAAAGCTAAGGCGGTGGCTAAACGTGTGTTGCTTCTTACTGTTGTTACTGCTAAGGTATGCCGTCATATTCATGATCAAACAATGTTACTTATGTAGTGTGGTGGTCAATAATTATTATCAACATTTGCAGGTCTTTTGATCGAAATAATACTTATCTCTCTATTACTTTTAATTGCTTGCATTTGAGAAACCCATAAGAAAGTGCCAGGTTAGAGCTCTGTACTGGTTTAAGCACCCCAGTCGGTCCATATTGCTGACTGACTGTTCCAAGGCAGTAACTGTCGACTTTGATCTTTTTGCTCAATGACTCATCACAGGTTTGTTCTTACTTTTACACTTAGCGTGCATTTGAATACCTTGGTCCTGTGCCTTTTCAATTTTTTGTATATGTTGCGATGCTCAAATGTCTTTGTCATATATATTCTTATCTTGGAGGGATTTTGTTGTATGCATCATTAAATCGTCGGTTAAATGCCGAGAAGTAATAATTTAAACTGAATTAAACAAATTAAAAATTAAAATTAATTACTCATGTTTATGTTACTTTGCCCCACTGTATCTAGAATAATTAAAACAGAAGTATTTAGCTATGGATTTTCAGGTAAATTACAGGTTTTCCAGTTGCAGTTACTTAGAAGTCGGCGACGAAATTTCGCTAGGTTCAACTGAAAACGCAGACACGTGTATGTTTCAATGATCGTAATTCAGCAATTTCGTTACATACTCATATTCGTATTATGTATTCCATGATATAAAATGATTAAATTAATAATTAGATTCATTCATCAAAGGATTAGTTGAAAAAAATGCCAGTACCTTAAGAACTTGTTTTCTAATCGGAACCAAAACATGCTTGAAGAAATTAAACGATAGCCATCCTATTTATTAAAATTAATTCGCTATAAACGTACGTGGTAAGTTCTTCTCTTAATTAAGATACTTGCAATGAAAATGGTATGATGTTAAAATGATTAAGAACATGAGTTTGTCATTCTAATTACCACCATCATTGCCAGTATATCAGAATCACATTCACCATAGACTGACCACAATATTATTTTTTTCCCCAGATTGGCGAAAAAGCCAGCAGATCCTGGTTAACATGCCAAGGACATTCCGTGTAATCAGTGCATAGAGTCCGAACAGGTTATCACTGCAGCAGGATTCAGCGAGTCTTGCACCGACTACCGGTGTATCTCCTGTATCAATCTGCATAAGAAACAACGGGCATCGAAGGACCACCTTGTTCTATACGTTGAGAACATGCCGAGCAAACGACCGACTGCTTTTTTTGAAGAAACATTTTTGAAACATGCCGGTAGGAAAGTGGATAGTTTTGTTTTGATGATGAAAACCTTCGATGTGCTCTGTGTTTCTTTGAAGGACACAGCAGCTGTCTGAATAAGTCTTTAATTGAATGACTGTCAGCAAATATAGAGTCTTCAGGTGATTTGGCAAAGGTTCCAACGGCATCACAGAAGCAAAAGGAATTGTCGTCTATGTTAATGCTGATGATACAAAATTGTCGTTGAACAAATAATCAATGTTATACTAAATGTTTGGAAAACTTTAAAAAAATTCGAGCAGAGATAGAGGCTCTCTTGGAAATATTAGAAGATGAAGTAACTAAGGATGTAGAGAGAGTGAAGGAAGATAACAATGAAAAGCAAAACAGTCTGACAGATATGATAGTATCATCTGAGCAGCAGGTGGATACATGCATGGAGACTATCGATAGTTATTTGGCCCTAAGATTGAAGCAGAATGACCAGTTGTTTATAGCTCTTAAGAATAACAAATTCCTGCCACTTGACTCTGTACAAAAACTAGGAAATCTAAGAAAATGAATGCAAATTCAGGAATTCGGTTTCTTGAATGATCCTTCTGTCAAACACATGCTGGAGAAAAGCTGTAAATTCTTCGTTAAAGAGGTGCCATCGCCTACATCCGCGGGTAAGTGTGACTCGATAGAAAGTCGTGTTCTGGAGGAGATGGAGCCCCCACCTTCTACAGCATGCACAGCGGAGACAAAAATGCCCATCACGTCACCTGGTGACAATTCTGACTGCTATGATTGTGGTATAGTGGCTATTTCAGACACTCAAGTAATTGTGACTGATAACATAAATAATTGTCTTAAGTGGGTAGACACAACTAATAACCAGATCATGAAGAGACTGTTACTTACCTTATGGATAAAACTTATCTCCTCAGAGGACGAGTAGCTGTTACTTTCCCAGAGATCAAGCAGATCCATATCTTCTCTGCGGACATCAACATGGATCTTTGTAGTAGAATAGGGGAATTCGCTGCACTGGGGAAACTCTCGTAGTAACATTCAACAGTTGAGATATCAGACTTGAATGGACAGATTATTCGTTCCATCAAACATGAACCATCTGGACGTGAGTTATTTCAAAATCCTCGGCGCCACACTCTCAGTTCTGATAACAAGTCAAAGTACGTCAATGATCATACAAATAACACCATCACCTGCCTTGACAACACGGGAATGCTCAAGTGGGTATACCGTGATAAGAAGCTAAAGAGTCCAGCAGGCGTGACTATAGGGGACGGCGGTTGCATTTATGTATGCTGCTGGGACACCCACACCATTCACATGGTATCACAGGAAGGTGCCAGTCTTGGTGTCATATCAATGAGAAACAGAGGTGTTTTATATCCCAGGGCGATTATGTACATCAGACATAACCGTACGTTATACGTGTCGTTTGGCAGTGCTACACAATGTAACAATATCGGCATTCTAAGCATGCAGTAGGATTAACACGTACACTTGAGCTTATTGAGAACCCTCATAATGCAGATGCTGCATATAGTACACTCACGTTATTTTAAATTCATTACATACGAATACCGTCAAATTAAAATTTTGAATATTATATTTACCATAATATGCCAGAAGATATCGTGCACACACACACACGCATATGTATGTATATGTGAGCTGATTAAGCTGAATTATATTTCCTCGTCGGCTTTTAGGGGAAATGTAACACTGGCCATTAGAAGATATTGCTGAAGTATTAGACGGTTAACTTCTTGTTTAATATCGCTATTGTGTCTTATTTACTATGTACGACTGATGAGGCTCTTTGTACTATTTACTTCATGTGGATTTAATTAACTTTCTTCAAATGTTCTGTTTTGAATTATAACATGTCGCGCTAATTTGATACCCGAAGGCATCCGTATTTAAGAAAAATCTAATTTTATGCAAACCATCTCGGGGGTGGAATTTTGGATTTATTCTACGCTATACACAACGCAACCTTTAGCTTCATGACCGAACTGTTATATTCAAATGTGACATAGGAATTACTAAAAAAGACACCTAGTTACATGTGCGTGGATACATTTACTTTGTCAGATTCGACTTATTATCCATACAAATCAGCAGTAAAGGGAAACGCATTGTGAACTTACTCAAATTTAATAGCATAAGTGATTCCCTAAGACAACGAGAGTCATCGTATTAACAGCATACAGTCAACAGAACAAATAAGAACTTAGACAATGAACTATCAAACAGTGCAGACAGAATAAAAGTACTAGTGCGTACATGCTTTACCCATCAGGGTACTAGAACCACCATGAATGGGCATTTAGACAGTATCCGATAGTTATCTGAGATGTCTCCAGTGCAGAATGTTTGTTGAGACTAATAACGGATTAACGTGAACGAAAGAATTGAAAGTGTTTTAAAATATTTAATATGTTATTGACATTTTAAAGAGTTAATACTGTTTAATTATTGCCAGAAAGTTTGCGCTGATGTACTTTGAATAAGAATATATGACAAAGTCCTATGAGCAGTACAATATAATTGAAACTCTCAAAAGGCACAGGACAAAGGTATTTCACATGAAAGCCAAGTGAAAAGTAAGAACAAATTTGTGATGAGTCATGTACGAAATGAGCCAACCCGACAGTTACCGCCTTGAAACGGTCAGTCGGCAATATGGGCCGACTGGGCTGCTTAAAACGGTTTTGCGGAGCTCTAACCTCGTACTTCCTAATGGGTTACTCAAATGCAAGCAATGAAAAGAGAACCGATCTGTTTAAAAACAAAACGTCCAAGCGCTAATGTTTTCTTTGATACGTTATGACGAAAGTTGTAACGTCATTAAAAAATAATCTCCAGATAGTGTTTGAAAGCACTGATGAACAAACATTTAATTCTATTTTGCTGTCACTAACATTGATAACTGTGTTAACAATGACGTATTTTATGTGTCATTATCGTTTTATCTAATGTGCACGTTGATATGTTTAACTGTTATATTTCATATTATCTTTCGTACATCGTTAATAATACCGTGTATACTTTAGTGGACCATTATTTTATTTAATTAATTGAAAGCATGCAGCATAACATATACATATCATCAATCAATCATTTTATTTGAAACGACAACGTGTGTATTGGATTTTACCGAATATAATCAAGAGACAATGCAACATGTTATAAATATGATTTCAAAGCATAAGTGTACAATCATAAATATATTATGACCACCTTATTGTTTTCAAAGAGAAAGGTTAAATGGTACGGTTACGTACTTCATAAAATATTGTTGCCTATCTCAAATGAATCTCTGATGAATTATACAGCAGTAATGTATATACAAGAAACACGAGCCTACCAAGCTACTTAAGCGATAAAACTGTCATATATGTCTCCCCTTATGTCTGTTTACACGTTTGGTTCAATATTATCAAGGAAAACTGTGATATCTAATGGTACAATGTATTAATAAACCTTAACTGGATAGGTTAAATACAGTTTATAAGTCATGTAGTCGTAGGCTACTGTACTTCCATAGGATACTTTTTGATTCCTTACTATAAGTATGTATGTGAGCAGTGATAAAGATTGATAAAAATGTATATTAAAATAAAACATAGCAGTGTTGGTGAAATGCAACATAGGTATTAACCCTATAGTCCATTGTACTTTTAACGGAAAACATTTGACGGTTTTGTTAAGGAGACAAGGGGATGTCGATTGATAAAACAAATCGGTGCATTATTTTAATAAAACGAACCTAGGTAGGTACACTCACGTTTATGTGTCACTGTAATTTAATCCTTATTTTTCTTTACAGATACATACGAACGGAGTTTTACCCCGAAATGAAAATTCTTATAATTGATAGTAACGTAGGCAAATGTGCCACCTATTCATGTACATAGTAAGATAAAAAACATTTATAAGACTGGGCCTTTATAAAAATGCCTAATCGTGTAATGTAGAGCATATCATCTGAGCGTAGAAATATTTTATCCACATAGATATTTACAGTTTAACTACTTACAGCTTCATCCGTCAGATTTTATCTGAAAACATGTTAAAATGTGTTCATTTTAGGTGTATCTTTGTAAGGAAGTTCCATCCTTATATTACTAAAAGAATTGTGATATTTGTTTATATGATAAGGAATGATACATGTCTCTTAAGGAATTGTGACTGACTGAAAGTCTTAAACACCAACATTCTAGGGTGATGTATCTCAGTAAGTTAGTTTACGGCAGATCCCGATCTGTTTCGTTTGGAGCCGAAACCCAAACGGGGGTGCCTTTCGTTCCGACGTCCTATTTACTAAGAGCACGCGCTCACTACGCATACTTTAATAAGTTCCCATCTATATCGATAGATTATATTAATTCTTTCACTATCTACCTGTAATAGAAGCATAACTTATAACATTGTCTATATAGCTAAGTTGAAATCCAGATCATCGTGCTTATACTATCATAATGTACGTTTACCTATTACACAACGGAACTTTTCAAAAACGAACTACAGGGTTCTTAAATTGTGTGGCATTGCACTTTCTTATTTTCTTCACTTTTCTTGATTACAATACAGTGGACCAGAAATTGTATGCATACTGATATTCGTTCATGTCTGGCCTTTATGTAATGGTATCTTCCGACGTGTACTTATATGTTTAAGGAGAAAGTGTTGTTTATTAAGATACATTGCGAGTTATAATATGATGTATTGCCTAACTTTAAAAGCCAATCATGATTTTACAATTGTTTAATGTTTTTAAATTAGAAAGACGATTAGACAACCAAATTAAAATGTAAACGTTTCAGCAAGAATATGTTACGCACGCGTACGTCATATATATGTAAAGGCTTTACAACTAGGCCAAGGGCGATTTTATCAGGTCTGTGTGATATCTTTCAAGCGTGTCATTATTCACCAGCCTTACCTGAATATCAAACTTTCTCAGAGACTTTAACTTGAACGGGAACGCGAATTATTATGCAAATAATTTGTATCCGTCAAAAACATAGCCGTTTACTCCAAGATTAACTTTTTAATATTTGATATAATTACATGTATATGCTTCTTGGGTGGCTCGCTATCAATTGTGTTAAAAAATATCTTCAATCCAAACATCATGATTGACAGTGGTTTTGCCATTGTGCGTATGTTATAAACCAGATTTAAAATAATTTTATCATTGCTGATATTCCTTGCTATTTTTTCTAAATGTCTAAGGCACTCAGATGAGCGATATAAGGCCATCATGGCTCTCTTGTTTATTGTTTAAAGTTTGAATTGGTTTATTGCGCTAGCAACCATTTCTTTGCCATTAAGTTTATCTGTGTAGGGGAAATATTACAATGGAAAAGTTATACGGAGTGATTCTGATTTTTAAGATTGTTCATAAGCGTTTATGCATGGTCACACTTACCCATATCTGTTTATTTATGTACACATGTTTACCTACCATGCGTTCGTGATTCTGTACGTTCAAACATGTACACATATTTAATCTATCTAAAATAAAGTATTTTCTTGAGATAAAGTAATGAAGTTGTGTCACATCATTGGAGGGAAGAAGAAACCAAATAACAATCTAAATTAGTTCTCAAAAGTTAATAAGTCGCAGAGACTTGGTCAGTCTATTAAAATGATTTGAGTTTTTGCCATTTGTTGTCAGAGTACCTTTTAATGCAATTTCGTGACAAGATCAGGCGACCTTGGATTTTGTATTGATTGTATACTTTCTTTAAGTTCGAGTGACTATGGTTTTGTATCATAACGATTTTCACTTAGAAGTAATAACACCATTCCTTAAGAAATTAAAGCACGATTTCATTCCATGTTTTCGATAAAGTAAATCAAACAAAAAACAAAAACAAATTACAAATAAATTGACCGTTTGCCTTTATTTACTATATGTAATAACACCTTTCCCAAGTTATGGGGTATTTACAAAAACTACTGCATGAGCATATACTTAAGTTTAAATAAAAAACTTTTCATAACCATAACATTTTACTTAAAGTTAAGTTTGATTTGTTTATAACATGACCTCAGCTGTTAGACAGTACAAATGGTAAAATACGACTTGTCAGAGCTGATTACCTAGTTACTCACGTGACCTCAAAAGTAATAGTCAAGTGTTTGTCTAAGTTGAAATGTTTCTTACTCTGCAACGTGGCTTGCATACATTTTTGATTTGACAGTCGAGTTTTTATGCTTTATTTTGGGGGATTGGCAACGGCAAAACGCGCGTTAATGGCTCTTTTCAGGGAACAACAATTTATTTGATTGTATGCGACAAAAAATGGCCCAAACTGTTGGTTGCCACCTCAATACCGACTATTAGGCCTCTAACATCACATATACGGATGGGTTTCTCAAGTACAGGCTGCGAAAAGACAAGTGATCTGTTGAAAACAAAACAGCCCAAAAGATTCCGTAGTCTTATCGTTAAGATATGACGTCATTGAATAGAAAGTACTGAGTTAGGTAATGACAATAGAGTATTTCTGTTAGAAATGCATACAATGCCTGATTGTAATCATTGTTTATACTTTACTTATTTTTTATTGAACAAATTGTTATAGACGGTAATATCTCCACCTATGAAATAGTTCGACAGTGTATTATACTACATGCTATAATTGTTAATTGCCATCATTGTTGTGTATTTTATTAACGAAGAAACAGAATAATCTTATTCCATCCTTTTTAAAGGATGCTAAAAAGTCCACGTGTCTTGAACAAGTTCGGACACAAACTCAGTTACATTTCTTTACATTATCAATCTTAATTTTGTTTTTAAAAAAAATACGTGCCTAACAATATTTTGAAAAAAGCCATGAAAGCCAAAAAGGCTACATACCATTTAAAGGGACTGCACATTCGTAAATGTTGTAAACTGTAGTTACAATACTTAAATTATGTTATTTTTTTCTTTCACGGTAGATTATGATTTCACTCATTTAACTTAAGCTATCGGATTATTACAAAAATATACTTTTGTGAGTTGTAACTTCTTTCTAATCGTTGAGTTTGCAAAAAATAAATGTGTATTAATTTCGAACAATTATGATATATAAAAAAATTACATCAACATTCCATTTCTGTCTTGAAATTTAATTACCTTTAATTTAATGGTTGACAATTGTGTAAATGTGAGAACTATTAAAGGGTTTATATAGTTAATAAAGGGGTGAAATATTTTACATGTAATTGGAATAGTTCTTGGGAACAAAGATCGAGATATCATATATTGAATATTTCCATACAATGCAGGATGACTTATTCCCTGCTGTATTTTATACACGGTTTGCCTTGAAGAAATAAAGTATACAGGTAAAGGAGTATAACTTATAGAACACTTTCCCTAATGGACACAGGATAGAAATGTTTACAGCGTCATTGTTGTGAAGAATATGATAAGCAATAAAATATTTAAGGTGGTATACTTAAGTTTGGATCAAAATGTTGTTTGTTTAATAACCAAAGAAATCTTTGCTACTTGAAAAGGTCCAGTTAATGCTGTTCATGGATGTCTTAGATCTCTGTGACATCCAAGCATGTATCCCCATGTTGCAAATTGGTATTTATTATCCAATCCACGCTGCAGCGATAGCTATGCGCTTTTCATGGAGTCGGAAAAAAGCAATCATTAAGAGTGATTCATTTTGCGATTGGTTCATTGATGATCTCTGTTACATTCAAGCATATATCCCCATGTTGCTAACTGGTATTTCCTATCCAATCCACGCTGCAGAGATAGCTATTTTTACATTAAGACACGAGATTTCTTACTTGTAAGAAGATGCTTTATCGTCATCGGTGTAACAGGCTCTTATGACGATACCTGATTTTAGCAGAAATCACTATCGCGCTTTTCATGGAGTTGAAAAAAGCAATCATTATGAGTGATTCTTTTTTCGATTGGTCCTGTCTAACAATATAGTTAGTGTTCAGAATAGTCTTTTTTTAGATTCCAGTATTAGTTAACGTAGAAATTATGCCAGACTTTCTTAATACATATGCTAGATAATGTTACATGTATTTGATATATGTATGCTATCGGATACCACCTTTAACTATAAACCTTAGATACCTTATAGTTAACATGTTCGATAAAAATGACATTGGTAAATCGCGATTGCTTTAGAAATAAAACTGCATCTTTAAAAAAAAATATCAACGACGGTATAGAAGGGCAGTTATTCATGTTTACACTTTTTAATAATATTCAGTCACCATTAAAGCTTTATGGTTTTTGTTAAATAGATTATTAATAGCCATGTATTGATGTTTATACTTTTGTTAATATATTTCACAACAACAACAACAACAAAAAACTAACTAAGTAACAGCGGTGCCCAAACGTGTGGAATTGATTCATTTTCTGTCAATCTGTTTGGAATTAGACAACAACTAACGTTTGTTTATCTTACAATAAGAATTTTTGCTGTGCATATGTCATGCACTTCGTCTTGCACATACCAATATGTCGATACAATTCACGTTGTTTAACTAAAAGTTATGTATCATGGCTGAGAAAGCACGACTTATTTATCCCATTATTTTTATTTTTTAGTATTATAGAAAACTATGTGTAAATTTAACACCGGTTAAGTATTAAAGCAAAAAGTTTGTAAATTTTGAACTAAGACGTAGGCTCAAAGTTCCGTTAACTGAGATCAGTTAACCAATCTTTTACAAAATAATCCTCGATTTATCAACTGTGATTCGACGGTGATTAAAAGGCCCTAATTTTAAGATATTCCTAATTGAGATACACTTTAACGTATTGAATGCTATTAGAACAGAAATAACATTTAATTATAGATGCATGTAAAGTTATCAGAGTATATATTAAAATAAACAATACATTTTGTAACAGACATATTTGTCACAACTATATAGCTTTAGTTATAATTCTATTTAAAATACATTTAAACGGTGACTTACGGTCACAATTTTGAGACACCAAGTTGGACTTCTGTCTGTTCATATCTCCAGTCGTGCCCTATATATGTGACGAATATTAGGCAGTGAAGTGATTTTATTGCTTCAAAGTATAACATCAGTTTAAAACACTTATGCAACAAGGTATCCATCATGCACTTTATAGAAATATGTTATATGGCGGTCGTAAAAAATCTCCCCGTGCATGTGATCTATGTTGTCATCTAATTAATCCTATCAGGATTGTTACGTATATTTTCTTTTGACATACCTTGGACTTAGGTTTACCTTGTCTGCCTTGGTCTGCAGGTAGATAAAATTTAAATATCTGTGAAAATTTTGATAGGACCTTTTCTTATTTACCTATTCATAATCACAACAGTGTTGCTTGTGCAGTGTGGCGGTCGTAAAAAAATCTCCCCGTGCATGTGATCTATGTTGTCATCTAATTCATCCTATCAGGATTGTTACGTATATTTTCTTTTGACATACCTTGGACTTAGGTTTACCTTGTCTGCCTTGGTCTGCAGGTAGATAAAATTTAAATATCTGTGAAAACTTTGATAGGACCTTTTCTTATTTACCTATATAATATAAACAAAATCAATGGTCTAACAAACTTTTCTGACCGCGGTACAAAACTCATCAAAAATGTGTTTGCTTTTTGCTTTTTGTTGTTGTTAACAACACGTAAATCAGTCGTTGTGTTGTATTGCTAGTAACTGACATGTCTACAGACATTTCTTTGCTTTTAATGTAAACTAACAATTTGAACATTCATTACTAGAATAATGTCTCTATATCTCTCAAAGTCGTCTCCTATATTGGTGAGACAACTTGAGCAAACTGCATACACTTACACAGTAGATACAACTTCGGGATTTTATTTGAATTTATTATATACTATGCCATTTGCGGATAATTACTCGGCTAGCTGTGATAAAACATTTGGAGTCCATTATTTATTATCTGTTCACAATAGCACAAACAATTTAAAGTGGACAGGATTTTTTATCGAATGACGACATTAATGTGTTCCTTTCAGTCATGAAGTCGGCTGTTTAAATTCAAACCAATTTGTAACTTCTATGTTGTTATTGTTGTTTGTTTTTTATCTCCAGTACACGTTTGAAACCACTTTTAATTCATGAAGCTTGTGTTTGCTGTTATTTTTCATTTTTGATATGATATTTTTATTTACACTGTGCTAAAAACCTCCAGGAAGTTCACGGTAGGAGCGCTCCACAAACACGTTTCAAACATCCCAGTCGATCCTGATGCTGACTACCCGTTTTAAGGCTGTCAATAATTGGTTTTTCTGTTTGTGGATATTGTCTCGCCTCCTTGATTTTTTTTAATTTATTATTTAGTCTGAGCGCTTTTGTCTTGAGATAATCCAAATTTTAATATCTGTATTAATTTAATACTTATATAGGACCATTTCCTATTTTCTTATAATATATATGTTTTATTTCCCGTCTCACATTGTATCTCTTTAGCAGTAAACATCATGACGCATGGCGGACTAAACACTTATCATTTCCAAACATTCCAAAAGTTAAAAGAAATATTAAACAAAGACCGTTATTACAACCGCCTGCCAAGAGTGTACCTATCAGACACAATGCACACAATTTCGTAACTGGAATGCCCTA